>JASJSC010000023.1:0-187597 GCA_030450195.1 Saccharomycopsis sp. KB-2023a | reverse complement strand
TCAATTTGTGGAGCAATTTTAGAATATGAAATTCTCCAAAATCTATCCTGTTATTATCTGTGTATGAATGGATGCTATGGAGATGAGACTGTAACAGTGGACGAACGTACCGATGAGTCGTCATTTTGTGGTCGCCAAAATCAATAGGAGCAGCGGTCGCCATTAGTGCCAAGGTATTTGCATGGAACTTAAGCATATCATTAAGTTCACGCGGAAATTGCTCAGTTGATCTTCTAAATTGGCTGCTTGTTCGCGATTGTGTATATGGATAGAACTCCCAGAACTCTAGTTTAAAATAATAGTACAAGTCAAAGGGGATAGTCATTTTGAGGACTCCAATTAAAACATAAAGCAACTTATTCAATATCTTTTCAAATTTTTGGATTTGGGTATCATCTTTAGAAATGGACTTTTTAGAAATAGTGTCACCCTTAAAATCAGCCGGCAATAATGATAATCGTTCTAAAGCCCATTCTTTGTAAACATTACAAAACTCTTCCTCATGTTCTTCTTCCCGTAGTGCTTGTAAATCACGAAAGAATTCCATCACTTTGTCTATTTCCAAAAATATCTTTGAAAGGCGCTCATCGTAATTATCAGGCGTCATGATTGTAAATTGAAGTAATAATATAAAATTCTAGTAAACAAATAAAAAATTGTTTTAAGAGCTAATTATATATTTTCGATTGGAAATACAAAAGCGAGGAAATGTCTAAATGAAGGAAAAAGAAGGACGTGCATGAGAGAACCCAACATACTTTTTTTTTTTTTAAAAATATAAAATATTACGTAATATTATTGTTGGCTGCCATTTTTAATTATCAATCCCGCTCTTTGCATATAGTTACTGAGAGTGAAAACTAAACTAAATGAAAGCAAAGAATCTTTTCTAGTTTACTAAAAGAAGCGTAAATTATTGTTGTTCAATCCCAAAATGACTGTGAGTCCGGCGGTGGTTCTATCATTCATGATTTAAGATAAAATTGATCATTATAGAAGATAATGTGGGGCAATAGTCGCTCAAAGTTGCAGGTTTTCGTGAGTACATACATATTCTGATGGTCAGCGCCTTGAACGCAAACTCAATTTGGGGTATTTGAAACATGCTAAACGTATTCCAATTTTTTATCAGGATGAAAAAAACACTTCACATAAATTAGACATTCCAGTTAACAAGTCGATCATTGAGGAAGTCTGTCAAATTTTATCAAAATGCCAGAGAACGGTAAATCTCACATTTATTTGTCGTGTTTTTCTCAAAAGGATTTTAGATCTGCCACAATTTCCATTACCGACACAAAAGGTAACAAGGTATTTGGATGATTGAAATGATACAAATTTTACACGAATCAAAGATTTCTTTATCAGATTTAACTTTTGATAGTGATATGTTTACCGAAACAAAAAGTCATCCATTGCCAGGATCTTTGGCAATCTTGGCATTGAAAAATTTGAAAGCTTTCTATCCATTTAATAGAGATTTGTGATGCCTTTGAAGAATTCGAGTTTGAAAATTTGGAAAGTTTTTCGAATTGAATGGGTTTTTATTCACTAATTCTATATCGTCAAAATTTAATTTACCTAAGGTCAAGAACTTTTCATTAGAGCAAATTTCTTGTCATGACCAAGGGTCGCTAAATATTAGCTACTTCATGACTATTGAATCATTCAATATAAATAGAGGTATAGATTATAGAGAAATTTTAATTAATGGCAATTCCTTACTGCTGTTTTTATTCTCTTCCCATCTCTAAATAAATTTATAATGGTACTGAATCTAAGGCTTGACTTTACCAGTCTCTACAGATAATGATAGCTTGCCTTCCTGTTCCAGAAAAAGCATCCCATGCAAATGCTCCCAAAGTTACTTTCTCTTTAGTCAATTTGTAGCTTTGTCCTTTACCATCACTCTTCAGAGATGCTTCATGCATTGTTTTAAGAATTATATTCATTATTTTTTCTGGTGATGCAAATTCATGCGATGGAACTGGCACTGCATTAACTGTGACGAATATAGCGAAAATATAGAAAGGCAAACCTCGAAACAACTTCGTTCAATATATTACTTTATGTTTACGCTGGCTTTAATATTTCGTTTTTCATTTTCCAGTGATCTTCATCCCTGGGTATGGTAATGTTAAGCTGGGGGTTCAAACGCATGTCAATCCGTCCGGCTGGCAATGTTCAAAAAATTAAAAGATATGACCAGTGATTCACTGTTTTCCTCTGAGGTAATTCAGATCAGTCCTTTTATTTTATTGTTCAATGTTACATTATATCGAGATGTATGTGGTTGAGTCTAAATAACAATTTGCGTCGAATCTCTAACGTTAGTAAATATTAATAAGCCCACGTTAATAATTTTATATACAATCGTCCCTTGCAAAAGCTTTGACTAAGAATATTTCTGTATCTAAATAAAAAACGATTACACCCAAACCACTGTCTAATTCGATTGGCCTGATTTTTCGTTTCAAATAGATATATTTCTCCTTGCCGCCTTATTTGATGGGGATGCAGGATAGTGCATGATTTTAGAATGGCAGATCACGTGTACGGTCGAAAAATACGGTATCAATCTTCTACAATTACTAAATGGCCAAATCACTGTGGGCAGGTGGTCAATGAGAAGAAAATATTGCATATTTTAAATTATGATATGGCCGTTTTTATCACCCTCTGAATTGGAAATTTCAGACTTGACGAATGGTGACTCACTAATCCAAGTTTCTCCTGTTCCTAAGAATTCTAGAGTGCCGTTTGCAGTAATTTCTAAAACATCAGTCTATGTTATCAACCAGCTGCCAATAGCCATACTAGCATCTCATGTCAGATCAACACAATCGATAGAAAGCTATGGACACAACGTATCAATAAAGGCATCCAGCAAGGGAGATTGTATTGCCATTGAGACATCGAAGAATTATTTAATAATTTACTCAATTTATGGGCCTAAAACCAATAAAGAACCTAAATATGAAGTGCTTTCAGTTTACAATCAAGACACAGATCAATTGATTCAAGAGGTCGTGCCCGTTGACAAATCCAACTCTTTTTTTTCTTTCTCTGGTTTTTCAAAGTCTGATGATCATGACACTGACTTTGATGCAGGTATTCAAGAACCTGAGGCTGCAATGTTGTATGACTGTGGATTGAGATTTCGATTGGTATTGAAAATGCAATTCAAATTATGCAATTATCATTTCATTGATGAAGATCATCTTTGTTTAGTGACTAACAAAAAGAAACACGAAGATGATGAAGCTAATAACCTGGCGATCCAAGTAATTAATTTCAAATCAAAATCAGAGAAGGTTAAATCATATTTCTTTGATGAGTTCAAATGGTTTGATGAAGCCAATTCTCAGGAAGTTACAAATTTTGTCTATGACGAACAGAGCACGATATTTTCATTTATAACTAATAATGGAAACTGCTGGGTGTTCAAGGCTCATGACATACGAGATTTATCGCTTTCTACAGGATTTTGTATCTCTACCGTGCCTAACGCTAAAGAAGTAATTATCAATAATGCATTCAAGTTGATACTAGTGATAACGGAAACAAATGACATATACTATTATAATCTTAAGAATTTTGCTGACCAACGAATTCAAATTTTAAAGAAATTTAAGAAACCATTGAACAGTAAAACTCTTATATCACTCAAATTTTCCAAAAATGAAAAATTCGTTGTAATTTTATATGAAAATGGATGGTGTTTACTTTCTATATTTGGGAACATTAACTTTTCGACTTTCGACTATGATGATAATTTGGGTATAACAGGCTTTTCACAGCTTGCCGTCAGTGATGAACAGAATTGGTTTAGAAATGTCAAAGATATTGATTTTTATAACGATGATTCACAGCTATTGTTCATTAATGACTATTCTATGTTTTTTTGTAATCTATTAAAGTGGAATTTAGCTGATGTTCAAAGTGATTCAAATTCCAAGATACCAATCTTATATCATAATTCGTTGTTATATATCTTCAAAGGGTTAGATTGTCTCAATGGCAATTGGTTCACTGGTGATAATGATATACACAATTGCTGGAATATTTTAGATATCCCTCTGGCGAAATTTAAACTTGTTAGTCCAATTAAAATACTTTCAATTTCAGACAATGGTTTAAATTTGGCTGTATACGGTAATCACAATTTGTTGATATACTCATTTGCTCATAACAAATGGCATATATTCATTGATGTCTATTATGATGTCTTGCATGTGAACTGTAATATGTTATGGTGGGGTAATGATTATTTGTTTATTGATAATTTCAACCTAGAGACCGAGAAATATGAATTGTTAATGTTGAATATTAACAAAGTGTTTAGCCATCCACATCATGCACACAATAATCATGGATCACCAAACAAACAAAAATCAAAAGATAATGAAAACCAAAATCTAAATTCAAGTTGCATAATATGGAAATATGAGTTTGAAAGGCCGATTAAATACCTTAATTTGGATGAAACCTGTGATGAATTAATCGTCATTGAAGAATATAAGATCTTCATATTCAAGTTGAAGCAAGAAACTTCAACGAAAGTTGCAGGTCATTATAAGAAGCAAGTTTTAATTAATTTGATTGTGAAATTGTCGTTAGAGAACTCTCGGTTAGATTTCAATAATTTCCAAGGCAATTTTAATTTAATTAAAGTCAGTCAGTATTCAAATGACTTATTAATTTTAATTAATGGAAATTTATATTTTTTAAATTTGAATCAGGAGAATGATAAACTTGAATATGAGAGCTTTTTAGTTTTTAATAACATTGAATTTTTGAGTAAAGTCAATGATAATTCTTTTTATTTTTTCAACGGGGATGAGATTTTATATGTGAATGATCTACAATATCAAGCGGACGATTCAGTGGACACACGAATAGAATTACTCAAAAAGATCAATAAATTGAAGCCTTTAAAGATTTCCAACTTTGATGAACAATTTTATCCTTTGGTGCTAAATTCAGATAAAGATTTTTATATTTTTGGGCTAACTGTGAATGTTTTACAATTGAATAAGTTGAAATCATTAAGACTAACAAGTTCAAAGAAATACTTTTTGCATGATTTAATAAATTTTGAAATTAATAAATTAATAGTTAATAATACTAATGATAATATTAATGATATTGATAAAGATTTAACTGAAATATTTAATAGCTATAAGGATTCCAGCAATTTCGAATACAGTTTGGAATTATTATTATATTTGGTAACGACAAAGGACAATGAAAACGATTCAAAATCTAATACAGATTTCAAATTGAAAGTGTTACTAAATTTGATTACCAAATTTGATAGTTATTTAAGTATTATTGCCAAATGTTTAAGAAAAATTGAAGTTGAATATTGGGATCGTATCTTCAACCAACTTAACGACAATCCAAGACTGTTATTGAACAAATGTATCGAAATCAAAGACTATAAAACTGCTGGTTACTATTTGATAATTTTTTTGAGCCACAAGAATAATGGTGAGATTAATGAACAAGATAAATTTGAAATCTTAAATTTCTTGAAGATAGTAGTGGAAAATTTTAATGATAGTAATCAGGAACTATGGGATATGGGAATTGAATTAATTAGATTCTTGAAAGTCTTGGATAAATCTGGCAAAGTTTTGGAAGGAGCTATTAAATATTTAGATAAATAGACAATATAATCAGTATTGAATTACGTATTTGTAAAACCTTTCTATGTCCTCTTAGAACCTACTAGGTTTACAGATTCACAGTAATGACTAAAAAAAAAGTTGATATTATAATCAAAAAAGAAATGCTTGGACGAGACAGGAATCGAACCAGTGACCTTTCGCTTGCAAGGCGAACGCGCTACCAACTACGCCACACGCCCATTACTTGAAAAAAAGTAAGTTGTGCAAAATGGTGAAGTCTCGAGACATAGCGATTCGCAGAACATTATGAATAAGTATAATAAAGGAAAGGAAATGTAATGATATATCAGTGCATATGCATAGAATTCTATAAGATCAGAAAGCGATAATATAGATCCATTGCTGTTTTTCTGTTGCTATTTATGTCACTTTGAATTCTGGTTACAAAAGATATCTTGTCAGTCTTTCACCCTGCCAATGCATTGCAACTTAGATATCACGTTATCCCATCGCCAGTTTTATTGTTTAGCTCATCGAGTCTCGCGCGTCATTTTTTTTCCCTTATTTTTTGCGTTTTTTGCCACATCGCTTAAAATTGCACATTTCATTTATATATATCGGCTTAATTAACAATGGAAATTGATATTGACGATATTCAATCAATTCCACCATGGAGTGAAGAAAATGAAAAAATAATTCAAGGACCATATGAGTACTTGAAATCCCAGAGCGGCAAGGAACTTCGGTCTGTGTTTATTAACCTGTTCAATAAACTTCTTAATATTGATCCAGCGACATTGTCTACCATAAAATCAATAATTGGAATCTTGCACAATGCTTCTTTATTAGTGGATGATGTGGAGGATGGCTCAAAGCTACGACGTGGCAATCCTGTGGCACACGAGATATTCGGTGTTGCGACAACGATCAACACTGGTAATTACATGTACTTCAAGGCAACTCAAGAAGCACTACTGCTAGGTCCTAAAGCCATTGAGATATTGAACGAGGAGTTTTTAAATTTGCACCGAGGTCAAGCTCTAGATTTGTACTGGCGTGAATCATTGACCTGTCCAACCGAAAGAGAATACATTGATATGGTGTTGAATAAAACCGGAGGGTTATTCAGATTGAGTATTAGATTAATGGAACTAAATTCAAGTCCAAAGAAATCGTTCGTGCCCTTGGTCAATTTGCTTGGGTTAATATATCAAATCAAGGATGATTATATTAATTTATCAAGTTCGAAATATTTTACAAATAAAGGTTACTGTGAAGATTTGAAAGAAGGTAAATTTTCATTTCCAATTATTCATTCAGTTAGATACGATCAAAGTGATAAACAAGTAATTAGTATATTGAGGAAACACACTGATGACGTTGAATTGAAATCTCATGTGGTTGATTATATGAAGAATGTATCACATAGTTTCCAATACTGCGAGGATACCTTACAAAATTTGAAAAAACAAGCAATACAATGGGTTAGTGACATAAAAGATTTGTATTCTCAGGAGCAAATACAAATCTTGTACCATATGATAGATAAATTGAGCATAATCGACTAGTATAACCCATAATTACATATTTATATAATGCGCATTCTTTAGTTTTATATTGCTATTTTATTACAATTGTTTTTCCGGATCACTGCGTGTTTTGGTAACGCTACCGCAAGCAGTTTATCTAGGAATTTCAAAAGCTAACACACTATTACTAATTGATGAATGAATGTATGCATTAGTTTTCTCAGAAGTTGAAAACTTAGCAACACACTTTTCACCAATCTCAGCAACAGCTGCTTGTTTGAAAAGCTTATAGATGGCAAATCTCCTCCTGTTACTTGCAGGGAACTTCGAGTACCAAAAGAGAACTTTACCTGACATATCCTTATACCGTTTAGCAGCAAAACCATCGTTTTATTTAGCCCAGTTAATATTAAGGGTGAGTTCATTAAACCATATGCATATGCCATTTTTGAATTAATTCATCAAAGCACTCATTGCAATTAGCCTAGAAATCTCTGATGTTTTTCTTTCCAGTAAGATGAATATTTGACATGATAATAACAAGTTAGATTTGGCTAGTAGTATTCCTTTTATTCTTTCAACAAAAACATAAATAAGTACAAACCACTGGCGAATTTATATTTCTAATTTCCTACTCCATTACTTGTTATTCCTGTGAAACAGATTTGGGGAAATGGAAAATGTCTATTTTCTTTGCATAAATCATTAGTGAAATGGAAGTGACTGAGGGAGATTCTGAGGATTCGTAGTCTTCTGACAATTACTATCAGTTTCAAATGATTTATGTATTGATCATGATATCATGCCACTCCCTTATCAGACTCATATCAGCAAAATCACCAGAAAGAAAAACCGAAGATGTATTAAACTTCAATTTAAATCAACTTTACCACATGTGCATCTTGGTTAATATTTCACAAAGGGGAGAAGCGAAATTTCAGGTGTACTTGAAAAATTTGGAACCAAAGCCAACAGAAGAATACATATCCAAATTCATCTAAGTGATGAGCCACATAAATGTTTTTTTCATTATTGGTCAAAGTCCTCAAAGTCATTTACCACCAACTATATCTTGGGATCATGAAAAGAGAATTCACAAAAAAAGTTTGACTTCCTAGTTTTATTTTTCATTAATTTTTCTTTTTTTTTTTTTTTTTTTTTTTTTTGACTTTATCACAAATTGACTTTATCACAAATACATAGACCAAACTGCTATCTGATAAATGCGATTTCATATCAATATTGACGTATGTTAGTAGTTATACCTGCAATGGCTCGCTGTGAAACTTTTTCGCACATGAGCCCCGCCGATTTTTTCCACCAACCAAATTCAATGTGAATAAAATGAAAATAAAAAAAGCTAAAACCCTTTACCATAATAAACAGTGTTTGATTTTAAATAATGACTCTCGCTACAGCATTTGCAGAAACCACAAAATACAGTACCTCGAGTACCGAGATGCGATCTCGAGTTCTTAAACTCTACCGTCAATTCATTCGTGATGCTCCAACGATTGTTGAATTGTATGAACTCGATATGCCAGTTGCGTCAATAAGAACCAAGATTCGACAACAATTTGAAAGACAAAGATATGTTGATTCCTTACAGATCAAAAACGTTTTGTACATGAAGGGTCAGATGGAGTACCAAGAAACAATCAACTTCTGGAAACAACAGGCTCATGTGATGAAGTATTTTAAAGAAGATGAAATGTACGGCCTTCCTCAACACACTGGATTTGTCCAGTCTTTCCTCAAAGGTGCTTAAGGGACAGCGCGAGAGCCTGCAAAAATCAAAAGCAACCAAAGAAATAAAGCGATGAAGAGACAGTGCTAAGGTGGTGGTTGTGGCTTTCAAAGGGGGACTAGCCCCGCAGCCCCTCTGGCTCGGTTCGCTCGATACGTTAAAGAAAGCTCATGATATTCTATATATTTATTAATAAATTAAGTTAAAAAAAAGCATAAACAAATGTAAAAGCAGCAGTTATATATATTATGAAACTAATACCCAAAGCAAGAAAAAGAAGATTAAAACCCCAAAGATCTTAATGTACAACCATCTGTTATTCGAGATATTGTCAAAATATTTCAACAACTCCCTCTGGGCGCCACTAATATTCAATTCAATGTCATCGACGTTAGTGTCAATTCTCTGAATCATTTCTCCTTGCTCACTAACCATGGTGGCCAACTGCTGGAACAAATTCCCCACTTCATTGATCGTTGACTCTATCGTTTCAACCGCTCGGTTCCGTTCTTGCAAGTACTCACTACTTTGATCCTCCAATAATGCCATCTGTTGAGTTTGTTCAGGAATTGACAAGTACGGCAGATCGTTTGGTATGCTAACTTCAGGGTCATCGCTGCTTAATGAAGCTAAAAATGGATTATCGTTAGCACCCAGACTGCCATTTGCTTGTTGTTGAAGCTCCAGCTGTTCTGATGTATTACTCAAAAATTGATGTTTGCGTTCTTTACTCTCCATCTCATTCTTCTGTCTAATCTCCAATACACTTTTAAACTCCCCACTCATATTCTTCGTCTTCGTGTTTAAAATCTGCAACACATTCTTTGAATAAACACTCGTCTGTGATTTGTTCGACCCACTCAAATGTCCTGTGTTAGCATAAGTTTGCAAATCTTTCAATTGTTTCTCAATCTTAAAAATATCCTGTTTGATAACATATGTCAACTCCGCAATTTCTATTGGTCGATCATCGAATAACGGCTTCTTTTTCGCAAGTAACGCAAGCTTACCAAGTAATTCAGTGGCGTGCGCGATATCTTTGGCAATAACTCCAGCCCGCGAACTAAACTCACTCTTACTCACAGCCTTTGCTGGTGCTGGTTTCAGCTTCATCTTGTCCCGGTTGATTCGATTGAAGTTCGTCACACATTTCTGAAACTCCACCGTTCGATCTTGTATTACATTCATAGTTAACCCTTTCTATCAGCTTCTTATATATTTACACGTATTGCAAGTATTGTAAAAATCGTCTTTAATTTTATTTTGTATATGTCACATGTATATCACATGATACTATATAAATTCTCCCACTGTAATAGGGACCGCTTCGTGTTTTTAAACATGAAGTGGTCTTCGCTCGTCTTACGAAATAGTTTAACCAAACCAAAAAAAAGCCCAAAACATAATTTAAAGGAATAAGAAATATTAAGTTTTTATAATAATAATTTATTTAAAAAATTTTTTTTTTCATTTTTTTTGTTCTTTTCTCTTTTTTTTTTTTTTTTTTTTTTTCTAGTGTAGCTACTCTCTACCTGGCTCTCCCTAAAGCGTTTGCCGTGATATCACTAATATCATCATGATGATGCTTCTTAACGGCCCCCTTACAGTATCTGTCACTTGGCAAATCTGTCAAAAATGCATCAGTACCAGCAAGTTTGTTAGCCTTAGCAACCTCCTCTTCCCCCTGTTCCTCCCCTTTCAGTTCTTCGCCAATTTCTATCTTGGCAACCCTCTGTTCAACTTCAATCGCCTCTTCACCTTCATTTTCATTTTCACCTTTGCTATCTTCAGCAATAACTGGCGGCAAGTCAACAGCAGATTTCAACCTCGTACTTGACCCCAGTGAATGTAAAATATGTTGCTGTAATCCATCTTCATCAGTCTGAATCAGCAGCTGGCTGTGTTGTCGATGATGAATCAATTGTTCATTCTCATGTAACAACAACCCGGTTGTACATTTATGACTAGCCATTTTATCTACCAACATCTCTTCATCAACTTCATTCACACACATCTCCAAATTTAAAAACCATGGATCTTCAAATAAATCTTGCAAAGTGTATCGAGTCTTTGGATTTGGATCACACAATCTCCATGCAACTCGACTTGCTCCACCATCGTGGAATTGTTGTCCATACTTATATTCAACTCCGGGGCCTTTGATAGTTTTAGATTTTCGAAATCCTGGGTTTCTTGAAACGAACTGTGAATAAGCAGTAGTATAATCTCGATACATACTATCAGAATTAGCAGCTTGCAAAAAAGGAGTTCCCCTATAAACAATACAAAATAATAACATTCCCAACCCCCAATGATCCATTTTAAACAGATCATACTTAGGTAAATGAGGATCATCAATCAATTTCTTGTTCCAAGATTTAAAATACATAACCTCAGGTGATGAATATGGTGGGGAGCCAACAAATGCTGTAGATAATTTGATTGGTGAATCAAAATTACCAGGTTCTTCATGTCCGTAGGTACTGACACCAAAATCAGTCAATTTAACAACTCCTTTATTGGTGAGCAAAATATTCTCAGGTTTCAAATCTCGATGAACTATATCATTGTCATGAATAAATTTCATTCCCAACGCTGCCTGCTTAAAAATACAGAATTTCTCAGCGTTGCTAGCACTTTTCCAACCAGTTTTTTGAATAATACTAAACAAATCACCATTAGTACAATATTCAAGAACAAAACCCCATCCACGTTGCAAAGTAGAAATCAGCGGCACGCGAACCAAAGTAACAGTTTGAACTATATGGGGATATGAAGACAACGATTTAGCAATAATAAATTCCTTAGCACATCGCTTATAAAAATCTTTTGGAGATTCATGTTTAAACAAAGTAAATTTCTTCAAGGCAAACACTTTTTTATCAGATTTTCGAACGATAGTTCTGACAGAAGCTGATGCGCCATCACCCAATTTCTTGTTTTTACTAGAATCCTCCTCCGGCAACATATACTCAGAATACAAATCGGTATGTTCCTGCTGCAAACATTCTGGTAAATAATTATTAGGAATTTCAATAGGTATTGGTAATAATTCCGGTTTCTCTTCAGAATAAACAGATGAACTTGTATTCATAGAAGTGTGATTGGTAGTGCCATAGTAAGAGTTACCATAATGACTGCTAGAATAATTTGAATTTGGAGAAACTCCATAAGGGTTGTAGACAATCTGCGGTTTCTTCTTGTTGATTGGAGCTTGATCAATAGAAGGCAAAGGTTGGCCTGACGTGGGGCTACTACTGCCTGCGGAATTGCCATTACCATTTTTCTTCGACATTGAATTTATTCTACCAGGAGCATGAGTGATTGCTCCGTGATTACTCGTCAAAGAAGACGAATGTTTATGAGAAACATCGAAAGTCTTGTTAAACCGTTTATCAGCAACAGTAATAGAACGAAAATTATTGTTATTTGATAGTGACACTGACGACACCGACACTGATTCAGAATGTTTTCTAGTGGTGACAAGTTTTTCACATTTCTTGCCGTCAGTTTGTAGAGAACTACTTGATTTGGCAACATGCAAGATGGAGTGGTGAGTCGAAGGTCTCTTTATTGAGGGAGCTCTTGACGGAAGAACTGAAGAACCAGAAGATTTGACACTGTCAGCAGTCTTATCTTTCTTGTCATGATGGTGATGGAAGATGTTTCTCAACGTCATAATGAGTATAACCTAGTTATCGCCGACTGCTTGGATAAATGGTGATTTTTCACAATGATTTTGACGATTCTGATGGTGAATCTGAAGATGAAGTTGATATTTTCAATGTATATAATATAACTTAATATATATATATTTATATATATATATCAGGAATATATATAAATTAATATATATTAATTATAGGTCTAATTTCAAAATGATATTTTAAATTGGCAAGCAATCAAAGGGTGAAAAACGTGAAACCGGTGGACAGGCACACAGGATTAGGAAATAGGAGGGATACTTTTTAAAATTATTTTGATGTTATTATGAATGAAATTGGGGTGGCTCACGGAGAAATTCTTGGCTTAACCCCGACGCTGAGACAAAAATGTTGATAAAGGAAAAAAAGAACAATATAACGATAATATAGTTGGATTGATTATTGCTTGTATATTTATGACTTTGATGGATATTTATTTTATTGGTTGATTGACTGGCTAGTTGATGGAAAGTCAATGGTTGGTGTATATTTTCCCTTTTTTTTTATTCCTTTGATTGAGTGTCTACTTTTTTTTGATTTTGTTGTGTAATGGAAAAATTTCGTTTTTTTTTTTTGACTGGCATCAGAAGCATCACAAGTTTTTTCTTTTTTAGAACTCCCACACAAAATTTCCCAAATTTGACATTCACCCCCTGAATCCCCCGGGGCTCTCCCACCCCCAACTAGTCACAGTCACATGGGAACCGATATTATGGATGATGGACGAGGAAAGTTGCCGGTGCTGCTAACCAGCAGGAGCGGGCGCTCCGCACGCGCCCGCCTCCACTGTTAAACGCGTCGATGTTTTCCATCGCCCTAGTAGCCATTAAATTTTGAGGCAACATTTAATTAATTGATTAATTAATTAATTAATTCTAACTGATTTTATTTAAAGATTGTGAAAATTTTTGCAGGTGTTTCCTTCAATCACCTTCTCTTCTGCTTATTTTTAGTCTTGCTCTATATATAAAATGGCAATCTTTGATCTCGATCCGTACGAAACATTGGCAGTCGATGTCAAGGCATCTCCAGTAGAGATCAAGAAATCATACAGGAAACTATGCCTCAAGCATCATCCGGACAAGTTAGCCGGTAGAACTGACGACGAAAAAGAAGAATCAAAGCAATTGTTTCAAAAGATTTCCTTTGCATATTCAATATTGAGTGATGTCAATAGAAGGAAACGGTTTGATGATACTGGGTCACTAGAAGAATCTGAGGGAGATGGATTTGATTGGAAACAATATTTTGACAATGCAGCGCGCGTGACTGAAGAGTTGATTGAGCAGGACAAAAAAATATACCAAGGGAGTCCTGAAGAGCTACAAGACATTTTGGATTGTTTTTACTTTTATGATGGCGATTTTTTAAAGTTATTTGAGTGTATCCCCCATTTGGAGTTTTCTGAATCGGAAGAAGCGCGTATTTTCGATTTGGTGGACGAGAGTGCTTCCAGCACTGTGGGATTGAAGAAATGGCATGGATATAAAAGAAATCGAACAAAGAAGATAAAGTCGTACCTCAAAAAGTTGGCAAGTGAAGAGAAGGAAGCTGAAGAATTGAAGGAAATTCTTCAATTAAATAATAACAATAGACAGCTGCAACTGCAACTGCAGCCACCAATAAATAGCGAAGATGACTTGAGAGCACTTATTCAAAAGAAAAACTCAAATAGGTTTGATGATATGATCAGTCATCTTGAGAAGAAATATGGCCCCAAAAAGGTTACCAAAAAGTCAAAGAAGAAGGCAAAATAGAAGCACGAAACTAGGTCTATTTGCTGCCCTATTTTTTGGGTATTATCTAACGACTCGCATCCCAGAGACAGCTCCTCTGAAAACATGAATAAATGTATCTACAGCGTATCAGTAAGCCATTCCATTTCCCCTTGTGTCGAGTTATGATATTTCTTTTTTTGCTGGTCCATTGATTTGCTTTGCTCACGGCACTCTTCAGCTTCACCCTGGCAGATAACATCCCAGGAAAAATTGACTCGGAAGATGGATAATATGATAAAGTGTTGCTTTTTGACTCAGGCCCGGAAAAAATATCTGACTCAGGCCCGGAACATCTGACTCGGACCACCATGCTTAACTGGCACAACTTTTCTCCGCCATGCATAATATCCAACTGGCTTCATTTGAAGGTGGGATGAATTGGCCAAAAAAACCCCAGCCAAAAAATTTTTCTTATTTTGGCTATTTATAGCTGGCAATGTCCTTCCATAATTTTGATTTCCAGGGTTTATATTTCCTTCTAAATAACAATGGTTTACAAACAATCTGCGCACCCAATCTTGCTCGTTCCTGGATCGATCGAATTCTCCGATGAGGTTCTCGAAGCCAATGCAATCTCAGCAATTTCTCATGTTGATAAGACATTTGCAGTTATATTCCAAGCTGCTTTGAAGAAATTGCGACAGTTGTTCCGATCAACAGATCCAAAAGCTCAACCTTTTGTGTTCCCAGGCTCAGGATCAATGGGGTTTGACATTGTTGCGACCAATTTATTGCAGCCTGGTGACAATTGCCTTAGCATTTCTAATGGGTTTTTCTCTGATAAGTTTATCGATTGTTTGAGAACTTATGGGATCAATACTGATGTTATCACCGCAGAAATCGGTGATGTTGTTCCACTATCTGTCATCGAAGATCAATTGAAACTGAAAAATTACCAGGCAATTACCGTTACTCATGTTGACACTTCAACTGCCGTTGTGAATGACATTGAAGCAATTTCCAAGTTAGTCAAACGTGTGTCGCCAGACACGTTGGTTATTATCGACGGTGTTTGTTCGGTTGCGGTTGAAAACATTGAATTTGATAACTGGGGGTTGGATTTTGTCTTGACTGCGTCTCAAAAGGCTATCGGTGCTCCTCCAGGGTTGTCGATTTGCTATGCATCTGCCAGAGCCATTGACGTAGCATTGAATAGAAAAATTGATACGTCTGTTTTTCTTTCGTTGAAGAGATGGTACCCAGTAATCTGTTGCTTCGAACAAAAGGGTGAAGCTGCTTATTTTGCTACTCCGCCAGTCCAATTGATTAACGCCCTAAGCGTTTCGCTTGATTCTATCTTGGCGGTCTCATTGGATGAGCGATTTGCTAAACACAAGGAGAATTCAGATTGGTTTAAATCCGAGGTGGAGAAATTGGGGTTGGAATTGGTCAGTAAGCCGGGGAAGGGTACTCAAGCACTTACTTCACCATATTTCCCTGATGGCATTGACGGCAAAGAATTTTTGAACAAAGTTAACGAAAAGGGAGTGGTGTTTGCTGGGGGAATGCACCCGGAGATTAAACATTTGCATTTCAGAGTGGGTCATATGGGCCATTCGGTGATGGAAAGAAACGATACCTTGTTGGCGTTGGATGTCATCAAGACAGTTCTTGAAGAGCTTGGATATGCGCCAAAATAGACCAATTAAGACCCACTGGCCTGGGGGAGCTGCTTTGGGATGAAAAATGGACCCTCGGGCATGGCACTTGATCGGTCGGTCCACCGGGGCGGAAAGTGAGCCGTCTGCAGACATTCACCGTTTATAAGCAATCATAATCCCACAAATTTATAGGTTTTTTTTTTTTTTCACTTTTTATTGTTTTTTCCTTTTCACAATAACAATTCGTCCTATATAGACAATAATAATATCTACAGTATGCCATTCAAGCAAAGTGAACATCCATTGTTACTCATTCCAGGATCCATTGAAGTTTCTGATGAGGTTCTTGAAGCAAATGCCATTCCATCACTCAGTCACACTCATCAACCATTTATTGGGATTTTCCAATCGGTTTTACAAAATTTGAGAACATTATTCAAATCTACTGATCCAGCAGCTCAAGGGTTTGTTATTAGTGGATCAGGTACTCTTGGTTGGGATATCGTTGGTTCGAATTTAATTAAACCAAAGGAAGATGCTTTGGTGTTGTCTACTGGATTCTTCAGTGACAGATTTGCTGATGCGTTAACAACTTACGGAGCTAACACCGATATTGTCACTGCACCATTGGGTGACGTTGTCCCACTTGAGGAAATTGAAGCTAAATTGAAATCAAAGCATTATAAAATTATCACTATTACTCAGGTTGATACTTCAACTGCGGTCTTATCCGATGTTAAGGCAATCTCTGAAGTGGTTAAGAAAGTTTCGCCAGAAACTTTGATCATTGTTGATGGGGTTTGTTCAATTGCGGTTGAAGACTTGGAATTTGATAAATGGGGCATTGATTACGCCTTGACTGCTTCTCAAAAGGCAATTGGTGTTCCTCCAGGATTGTCAATTTCTTTTATTTCTGGCCGAGCCTTGAAAGTTGCTCTTGAAAGAGACATTGATACTACATATTTTGGTTCTTTAAAGAAATGGACACCAATCATGCAAGCCTATGAATCTGGTAAAGGTGCATATTTTGCCACTCCATCAGTCCAATTAATCAATGCATTGAACATTTCGCTTAAATCGATTCTCTCTAAAAGTTTAGATGAAAGATTTGCCAAACACAAGGAAAACTCTGATTGGTTTAAAGGTGAATTACAAAAATTGGGATTGAAATTGGTGAGCCAACCGGGAGCTGGATCTCATGCTTTGACTGCAGTTTATTTCCCTGAAGGAGTCAATGGTGGAAATTTATTCCCATTAACAACTAAACGTAACGTTGTATTTGCTGGTGGGATCCACAAGGCAATTGCTACAAAATATTTCAGAGTGGGTCATATGGGTGTTTCTGTCACTGACCGCGATGACACCAAAGTTGCTTTGCATGTAATTAAAGAATCTCTTGATGAATTAAAGAAATAATAAATACAATAAATAATGTGAATAAATGAAAAGTACTAATGTTTTCGTTGTGGTTATATGACAATCCTGGCTGGGGAGCGAGGGTGTACACACTCCTTCCTTGTATGAGAGCGTGGAAGTTTTTGACTCGTGGAGCACATGAAGATCACTCTGTCGCCCAACAACCAGAGTCATTCTTTTTTTTTTTTTTTTTTTTTCAAAATTTTCATGGCATACATAAGAAGACTCATCGGGTCTTATTTTCCAAAGAAAAAAAAAAATAGAATTTTAAACTCTCTTTTTGAATTGCTATAGCAAATTTCAAATAGTTTTCTACAATGTCCACTTATTCATTGCCAGCCTCCCATAGAAACTTGGTCGAAGGTCATCTTGAACAGACCGATCCAGAAGTTGCTAACATCATCAAGGATGAAATTGTCCGTCAGCAACACTCAATTGTCCTCATTGCGTCTGAAAATTTCACCTCGACTGCAGTCTTCGATGCCCTTGGAACTCCAATGTGCAACAAGTACTCTGAAGGGTACCCTGGAGCGAGATACTATGGTGGTAATGAAAACATTGACAGAATGGAAATCTTGTGTCAAGAACGTGCTTTGCAAGCTTTCCATTTAACTCCTGATAAATGGGGTGTCAATGTTCAAACTTTGTCTGGATCCCCAGCTAATTTGCAAGTTTACCAAGCAATTATGAAACCTCATGAAAGATTAATGGGTCTTGATTTACCTCATGGTGGTCATTTGTCTCATGGTTATCAAACTGATACCAGAAAAATCTCTGCAGTGTCAACTTATTTTGAGACTATGCCATACAGAGTTGATTTAGAAACTGGTCTCATTGATTATGACATGTTGGAAAAAACTGCTGTTTTGTACAGACCAAAGGTATTAGTTGCAGGTACCAGTGCTTACTGTAGATTAATTGACTACAAGAGAATGAGACAAATTGCTGATAAAGTCGGTGCCTACTTGGTTGTTGATATGGCTCATATTTCTGGTTTAATCGCCGCTGGTGTCATCCCATCACCATTCGAATACGCTGACATTGTCACTACTACCACTCATAAATCTTTGAGAGGTCCAAGAGGTGCTATGATTTTCTTTAGAAGAGGTATTAGATCAATCAATCCAAAAACTGGTAAAGAAATTATGTACGATTTGGAAAACCCAATCAACTTTTCAGTTTTCCCAGGTCACCAAGGTGGTCCACATAACCATACTATTGCTGCCTTGGCCACTGCTTTGAAACAAGCTGCTACTCCAGAATTTAAAGCTTACCAAGAACAAGTTTTGAAAAACGCTAAGGCTTTGGAATCTGAATTCAAGAAATTGGGTTACAAATTAGTTTCTGACGGTACTGATTCTCATATGGTTTTGGTTTCCTTAAGAGATAAAGGTATTGACGGTGCTAGAGTTGAAACTGTTTGTGAAAACATTAACATTGCCCTTAACAAAAACTCTATCCCTGGGGATAAATCAGCTTTGGTTCCAGGTGGTGTTAGAATTGGTTCACCAGCTATGACTTCTCGTGGTATGGGTGAAGAAGATTTCAAGAAGATCGTCCACTACATTGACCAAGCTGTTAAATACGCTAAATCCGTTCAAGAGGGTCTACCAGTTGATTCTAACAGATTAAAGGATTTCAAGGCCACCATTGCTCACGGTTCTCCAGAAATCCACACCTTTAAGAAGGAAATCTACGATTGGACTGGTCAATTCCCATTGGCTGTCAACAAATGGGCTAGCGAGTAAGCAAATAAGCAAAAGAGTACATTTCTACATGAGTATAAGTAGTGTGGTATTTTATAATTTTGTGAAGACATCTTTATTTTATTAACGTTACAATTCTATGTAGTTGCCCTTGGATCATCCTCTCCGACGGGCAATATTTCTTCTTACTTTGAGGATCTTCCCACCTTTGCCGAACTTGTCATTGACGCTGATATAAGGCACTCTCTCACTGCTCTTGAAGAGTTTAGGGGGATATAACTCCCACACTGGCACATTAGTTTTGCCTCGCACCAAAACCAACGCTGCTGTGTCTTCTCGGACTTTGCACAGTTCTGCAACTTCTTGGGGCAAGTAGAGGTTGAAATATTTCTTCTGGAGGTTGATGCTATGAACAATAGCGAGTCCAAGACATTCCACTTTCTCATCGTCGATCTCCTCAAGCTTATCAAACGATACCACCAATGGTGAAATTGTATCTTCCTTCCTGGAGAGCACAGAATCTAGCTCTTCCCTCTCCACGGCGTAAACCGCGACAATAGTACCATTAAGCACAGTTTCAAGGTTGCTTTCAAGTAGATTCGTGGCCTCTGATTTAACCATGGAGATGGCTTCAACTCCACGGAAGTTGTACTCGCTGTTCGAGTGAACTGATACGTTAAGATAGGTTACTTTGCGCGGGCTCAGGTGAAGCAATGGCGTAAAATCAAATTTCCCTTGGCTGCCTGTTTGATGGAAATATGCTAAGGTTTTAAACATAGATAATTCTTGCGATGAATATTTCAATGCATTGAAATTTATCGAGATTCCATCAGCATAAATCACATTGTAGTTAGTTAACTTGCCAGTTAGCTCGTCATCAGACGCTGCTGCCGCTTCGCTTCCATTCAAGTAAATAATATCTGTCGGTTTAATTATCTTGATGGTTTTGCGGATCAATTCGATCCCATACCCTTTAATCCAACCAGGGGTGTTCACAACTAGGGGCACTTGCTGCTGATAATCATTGCATTTGTAATGATTGTACAATTTCTCAATCAAGCGATAATAATAGCCCACCAGGTCTATGGGGTTGTTGAACCCAAAGTATTCATTCTTGAATTCTTTGTAACTCTCCTGTTGGGTTGCTAAATGTGATCCGATGATTGGTGAACTGTGACTAGAGTATGACAAACAATGAGGAATCGAGAATTCAGGTTGTCCCGGATCAATATCTAAAGCTCCAACATTGCCGAGGAAATTGCCATTGGCGATGAGTTTGTTTATTAAGATTTTTAGAAGACTGGATTTCCCCGAGTTTTTGTAGCCAATGATAAGGATCTTTCTTGTAGTGTAAGAGGGATTGGTTAAAGCGTCAGTTATCTGTTGCCATGAGTCTGGAATGCTAATTGTATTTAATTCAGGAGTTGGTTCCAATATCATCGAAAATGAATACTGCTGATCGTTATTGTTATTGTTAACTTGTAAGAGGTTTTTGAATGTTGGGCACAAGCTGCCAATTGCCTCTAACCCAGTGAAATGATTCTCTAGTTGGATCACAACTGGGAACCGCGCAAACTTGTCATCGTCAGGGATATCCTTACTCCTCTGATTGCTAATATTGTCGGGTATTGCTATCTTGCTAAGTGAATTAGATATCGGTGCTAGCACTTTGAATTTTCGCTTAGCATTATAGCCTACTCCATCGATCACCGCTTTGCCCTTAACAATACTAAGAATATACTGCCCTTTAATAACCAACGATTCATTAGATTGCAACCCAACTGTGAGGCCCGTTTCATTCTTCTCACAGTTTTCATCAGTGATGGTGATGTTGGAGCATACTAATTCAGCAGTTGGCGCTGCAAAGAACGGCTGGGGCGTTGGCTCAACGCTGATGCAAAGTTGTTCATCTTGAATCAGTAATTGACCTTCTCCCTTTCCTTCATCGGGTTCACTCTCACTCTCGTCCGAGGAATTCCTTATATAATGGATCTCTGCATTATTCTGGATTGCACTGAATGCGGACATCAAAGATAAGTAAATCACCCTTTATTAATGTTGATACCGTGCTGCTCATGGTGAAAATTTATTTCACTTGTATGGCACCCCCACCAGTCCGCATTAGGAATATGGGGGTGCGGTGGCCTGTTTTGCATAGAAGCCCGCCGCCAATAAATCGCCAATGAAAAACAATTTAAAATATTCAATAAGAAAAAAAAAACTAAAATATACAATATTTTATTGTTATTGATATCGATATTTCAATTATGTCTGACTCACCATTACACACCGTTGGATTCGACGCTCGTTTCCCAAACCAAAACCAAACTAAACACTGCTGGCAATCATATGTCGATTACCACAAATGTATCAATGCTAAAGGTGAAGATTTTGCACCATGTAAAATTTTCTTTAAGACTTATTCAAGTTTATGCCCAGTTGACTGGGTTGAAAAATGGGATACTCAGAGAGGTAAGTGGCGAATCAAAGAGGCAATTCTCTTTTTTTTCCTAGAAGAATTACTGACTAACTTATAGAAAATGGAAACTTTGCAGGTAACATCAACCCATAATAGATTATAGCATATATTTTTGAAATATAACAAAGGAATTAATTATTGTCTTGATAAATATAATATGTAGATAATAAGGGGAAATGAAATGCGATAATACATTAGTTCAAAAAGAGCCACCAACCTACATATACTCACCAAAAATCATCCTCATCGTAAGGATCTTCATTTGCTTGTTCCATATTGTGATCAGTAAACAAATCATCGTACATCGTCTCCTTTTTTTTCCTTTCTGCTTCGATTTGCTCCTTGAATTGTCGCTCTTGCTGCTGTTTGTCCTGTTTTAATTGTTTCAATTTAACAGCCTCTTCTCTATCTCTTTGTTCTCTTGTGTCTACCAAATGTTTCTCCCCCAATATTTCTGTCCTCGTCTTCATCAATTTATTAATCATTTGATTTTCTCTCTTTTTCACTTTGAAATATTTCAACTGCGAATGATCTTTAAACCCAACCTCTCCAGCCACCATTTCTTTTGTTTTAAATAAATTCATCCACGGTGTATATACTACATCAAGGTTATCCTTTTTATTCCCCTTTATAGAGTTGGCCTTGGTTAATTGACTACATATTTCAATAATTTCACGAGGGATGTCTTCAAATGTGTCTCCTGGATTTAATCTTAAATAGATATGGGCACTTGACAAATCATTGACATGAAACCAGATATCTTCTGGGAGTCCATACTTAATCAATAATTCATTCTCTTCTTTGTGTTTGCCCATATATATGCTTCTCTCATAACTTTGACCATAAAGGTCCTCTTTCACCTTGAAATAATACACCATCTTCGCAAACTTTGTGGTGAAAAATTATCTTTTTTTGTTTTTAATTTCATTTTTTTTCATTTTTTTTAGATTTGCTACAAGCGGAAAGAAGTACATTTTTTTTTTTTTTTTTTTTTTTCACTCACTGCGACTTGCGTAATAAATAATATTCACATTAATATTTTATATACAAAATCAATCACTTTTCAATTCCTCCTCTTTTAGTTCGTCTTTTGGTAATGGATTCCTAAACAAATCAATCACAGTGTTCGCTTTTCTTAGTCCCAATTGGGATTTCTTCTCAGGAGGACCGGTGATTCTCACATTGGCGAGAATCAAATCCTTATAATTGAATGAGTAGTTCTTCAATAACTTCCCATTACGATCAGGGTTATACTTTGCAATTTTCACTAACGCCTCACTAAATCTCAATAATCTATTATTGACAACAGCTAATACAGTTTCCATAATTATTTTGGCATCTTCATCTTGGTCGTTGAATGGTGTGAAATTGATTACGGCATTCAAATATTGTTTTTCTTCCAAGCTATTCTCTATCATATCATAGGCAATGTAATTCAACTTGTCCATAAAATTCACAACAAATCCTCCAACATGGTATTGACTTTTATCAGCGCAGATATCGGGCAAATCAATCTTATCTTCCTCCTTTTTCTTCAATAAGCAGGAGAGATAATATTCAGTTATTCTTGGGTACTTAATTGAAAAGATTTCTCTGTAGACTAATTCATTCACTTGCTTCAACACTAGGCGAATAACTTGTGCTCTTTTGCTGTTCCACGTCTCTCGATTAGCCAAGTTCTTGTAACCAACAGCTAACTCAACCAAAGCTGTATCACTAATTTCATTCATCGTCGCCAAATCTTTCGCATTCTTTGCTCTTTTAAATTTTTGCAGCAACTCTTGCACCCTGAATAAGATATAGTAGTCCCATGGCTTAATGAATTGACTATCAGTACTAACTCCTTCTTCATCTGGTTTAATATTGAAATTAATTTTATCCGCCCAATCACAATATGTCACAAGCAATTCACTTGCTGATCTTTCTTTACGAATTATATGATCTGAAACTTCCAAATTTTTGCTACTGTCATCCACGTTGAAAAGAGCTGCTCGCAACATATCTGAGAAATATGAAACTTTGGCATGAGGTTCTAACGTCTCGTCGTTGCTGACTTCGGACAAATTTTGCAATTTATTGAGTTTTTCATTGTAGTGCGGTCTGACTAATAATCGAGACAAACTTATGCCACCAACTTGTTGAGATTTATGGTTGGAAATTCTATTGACTAAGATATTTTGAGTTGATTCGGTTGAAAGTTTGTTAAGAGATTTCAAAATGGTAAGAGTAAGTGGAGAATTAAACACCAATGGTTTCTCTAACTGTGTGCTGACATTGTTGTGGGAATTAATTTCGAATCGTAGTTCCTGGTTTATAAAGTGATTAAATGGGTCAAGTTGATAAAGGAGATTAATCACTTCACTTGTAAGACATTCTTCCCCGAAAACATACTTGGTTAATGGATAAGCCACCCCATTCGCTTGATCGTGAATGAACCATTTCTTAACTGACAAAGAACTTCTAGGGGGTTCAGCGGGAAGTTTAATAAATTGTCGGAGTTTATCAATGATACGTTTCTGGTTGTTTTTAATCGAATCAAGTTTGACGAAAAATTGCCTAGGAATGATCTCGTTGTTTAGATTGCCTTTCACATCTAATAAAGGAGTCAATCGTGGATCATCTGGATTAGATAAAATATTGTAGCTTTCACAAATTTGATAATGATCTTGGAAATTAGCTGGGGACAAACCTATCAACTCATCAGATTCGTTTTCCAATGCAAAGTCGCTGTCAGTAATATCAATTAATGGAAGTTCGGTGTTCCCATCTACTGAGTATTGATACTGCGTTGTTTCCATTAGCTTTAATTTTTCATAATCTTTGTGTTTGTTGGTATAACCTAAGGCCATTATATTAAACACACTTGTCACGCATTGCAAACGTACTTTGAACTTAGGCAATTTAACAGTAACACTATTAATTTTGTCATTAGTTTCATGGAAAGTTCTCTGAATGCCAAAATAATAAGAAATGTCAGTTCTCATTCTAGTTAATATCACATCGCTATTACCTGCTATGCTAATTTCATTCAGAAGCATATTGAGTAGGTCTTTATTGAATTTAATAGATCCCGTCAACTGGCGAACTTCACGTTCCAAATTAGAAGTTAACATTGACCTTACTATAACATTTTGGCCAACTATTGTCGGGTTAAGGATATCAGCAGTCTTCTTGAAAATGTTTAGCTGACTATCATAATCAACCGAAGTCGCACCACTATACCAAAGACGAAACTTCAATGGATGATCGGAGAAAACCTCTTTAAGTAACATCTGACAAGATAATTGCAAACTGAGATCTTGGTTCCCCCGTTCCTTTTGGCTTGCATGTTTTGTCATTCGCCTAAATTGTTGAGAAGTAATTGCAATTGGAACTATCTTTTCATCGCTTCTCACAAGTCGTTCGTTAGTTGCCAACACCCAATGTCGATTGATCTTGTCAAATTTTTTAGCGAAATACGCGCTACTCTTCTTCGCATCCGGTTTGAGTAGTTTATTGGCTATATTTATTGAGCCATAGACATTGCCTTTGCTTACCATCGAGGACGTAAATTTCACTTGCACGCTGGATGCACTTCAAAAAGAAAAAAAAAAAATTTCTTGAATTCAAAAATTTTTCACTATATGCACGATGCGCTCCACTACATCAAGTAACCTATGTCAAGAAGAAGAATAATGAGGAAAATGCCTATTCATTTCGGCGTGTATAAAAGATATATAAGTCAAGCACCTATAGGCTACACTCAACCGCAACCAGGAGCCAATGATGAGATCGTGGTTGCGATGTCTTCAGGTGTGGATTCAAGTTTGTCAGCAGCACTCTATGCAAAGCAGTACAACAACGTTAGAGGTATCTACATGGCCAATTGGTCACAAACTGCAAAATGTACCGAATCCGATTGGAGTGATGTTCAAAGAGTATGTGATAAAATAGGGATCCCTTGTGAAAGAGTAAATTTCGAGAAAGAGTACTGGTGTGAAGTGTTTGAGCCGATGTTGGAAGCATATAAAAATGGACTCACTCCTAACCCTGATGTGAACTGTAACAAGTTTATCAAGTTTGGCAAAATGATCGAAGTATTATCTTCTAAGTTCAATCAGCTCGAGTCCTCTAAGCCCTGGTGGTTGGTTACCGGTCATTATGCTCGAATCATGAAACACAATGAAAGTGGGCAATATCATTTACTTCGAGGCACGTATCTCCCCAAGGATCAAAGCTACTATTTATCCACGGTGCCCCACCTGGTTTTCTCTCGATTGCTACTTCCTTTGGGTCATTACTCAAAACCCGAAGTGCGGCAAATGGCTAAAGATTTCAATTTACCAACGTCAGAGAAACCTGATTCGCAAGGGCTATGCTTTGTTTCCCAAACGGGGAATTTCCGAGATTTTCTTAATGAATACATCGAGCCAAACCCTGGAAATATTGTTACTAGTGAAGGGGAAGTTGTGGGCCGTCATGAGGGGTTATGGCATGCTACTATTGGTCAACGAGCAGGGATTTCGATGCCTCAAGGTAACCCAAAGCATAAGGGGGTTTGGTTCGTCAATGAGAAACGGGCTGAGACGAATGAGTTAGTGATTGTTAGAGGAAGTGATAATCCTGAATTGCTTTCAAATAAAGTTATAGTTGGTGAATGGTGTTGGTCAGGTCATGGGTTGACCATTGAGAATGCAAAGAAATTGGAAGGACTTACAGTTCAACACCGATCGTTACAGAAGGAAATTCCAGTAGATGAGATAGAGTTAACTAATGATGGTAAAATGAAGTTCAGTTTAACCCATACTTCGAAGGCAATAGCACCAGGTCAAAACTTAGTGCTTTATAATGGACCAAGGATACTTGGTACCGGTATAATAGCGAAATTAAAATAAAATGACTTGTAGATAGTAATTTATATATATATATACCGTACAATAATACTAATAATTTCATGGATTACTAACGATAGTTCGAATTATAAGGACAAGGAACTCCCCTTTTCTAAGAATAAAAAAAACATAAAAATATAAAAATAAAAAACATATTCCCGGAAAAAGCAAATAATGGTAATATCAAATGACTATCTTGCAGTCTTCGGACAAATTTATAAAAATAAAAATACTATAAAAAAATTATTCAGTTCATCTATAAGCCCATTTCGGCTTGCAAAGCTTGTAATGCCTTTTCGTCTTCATCTTCTTCAACTGCAGCAACACTAGTCTTATTATTTGCAATACTAGGTAATCTAGAAACATCAGGTAACTCCACTTTATTAGAAGTCTTCTGTTCATGACTTATCTTGGTCAATTCTTGATCTAATTGCTCCTCTTCAAGTTCTTTCAATTCATCCTCCAATTCATCTTCATCAACAACATCATTACCCACTGGTCTTGAAATTGCATCTGATATTTCTTCAGCAACCGCTAATTGATCTCGAATATCATCCATAGTTTGATCAACTTTATCAATATTATATTCCCCATGTATTTGCTTCATAGCCTTAGCACCATCTTTCATAGCATTCATAGTAGCCAAATTCAAATTTGCCGACTCTATTGCGTTCAACTGGGTCTCCAACGATTCTATCTGAGAGAAAAGTTTATCTAATTCCGCCTGATAAGTTTTCTTCTTTTTTAAAGCATTTCTCGCTGCTGCTTTATTAATTTGAATGTTTTTTCTTGCAATAGAGTCTTGAGAGTCAATTTGCGATTCCAAATGTGATTGCTTCTTATTTAACATAGTAATATGCTCTCTTAGCTGAACGATAGCCTTCTTAGGGCCATCCTTCTTGCTCTGTGATCCAAATAAATAATTCCACATCGCAAGTTAGTTGGTTGTTGTTATTGTTATTATTTGGTATTACCGTTGTGGATTAAAACGAAGAAGTCAATTTGTTATCGCCATCCATTTTTCTAATTTGTCTTTATTTTTTTTAGGCAGCCCTCATCGCACTGGATATCACGTGTGTGGTCTCGCGAGGTTTTTTTTTTTTTTTTTTCTTTTATTTTTTAAAAAATTCCGCATATAGAATGAAAAATTTTTTATTTTAATTTATTATTGTTATAGACTTTTTTCTATTGATACATTTATTTATTTATTTTTGGTGGGAGACGCAAACAATATACTGATTGGTGTTCATATATCATTGGCGAAGGAGAATTATAATATCATAAAAATTGGTGGTATCAAAGGGTTGTTCAATTTTTTATCTATTAATTAAAAAAAAAAAAAAGAAAGATCTTTTTTTAGCATAAATATCTAGACTAATATCATTCCATCATGCTTTCAAGAAAAGTTAGACTCCTTCAATCAAATATAACGAGAACTTTAAGTTCAACTTCCAGTCAGTCCTTTTCTGGTGGTAAGGGTCCAAAATCAAGCCCTTCTGTGGAATCAGTTGGTGGAGCAACTGGAGCCACTGATTTCACTCAGCTTTTGGGTAAACTCCCCACTACAGATAGCTCACTTGGCAGAGGCTCAGTTAAATTTCCTGATTCTTTATCAATCCTAAATTCAAGAACTCAGCAATGGCCATCACCTACCATTGTGTCCATTCAACTGAATGTTTCAAAAAGTATCATACAAATATGGTCATTATTAGAATCATGCTTGCTTCATAAAGAGTTTACCAGAGCATTATCTCTAATAGATTCTTTATACGATATCGCAATCGAAAGCAATGCAGTGACTACCTTTATGGATGCTTTAAACAAATATCTTTTAACTTGGTCTCAATCGGAAGATGTCAGTGTATTTGACGTCGAGCAATTTGTGAAGAACATCAAGGCAAAATATCCAGGAATGGCCGGTGATGGTAGAACTGTGGCAATCATGATACGAGCTGCTATGGATAAACCAGAGGCCGGAAGCGATAATTTATTTAATGATCCGGCTACCAGTTATTTCAAGTATCTTAGAATTTGGAAGTTTGAAAAAAAGGACCTTTCAGAAGTATTAAGACATGTTGATATCTTATCGGTAGCAAATTTAAAGAGAATTATGCAAGAAAATGATATATCAATGAAGGATATTCCACCACAGTACAGAAATTTGGTGGAAGGTTCATTTTTTTCAGGACGTATTGATGTCAATTCTGTGAAAGGAACTTTGGAAAAACAAAAATTAGATGATATCAATAACACTGATGAAGTATCAGTTTTTGAATCAGATAGAATACCACAATCATTGGATAAGCTTGGGTTGAATGAATTGAAAGGAGTGAATTCATTTGGATTGAAAGTTATCAGACACAGTTTATTAGCCTTGAACTTGTCATCTGGAGAGCTATTTATGAAAAAATTTTTAAGCAAATTGGAAAATCCTGAAAAATTTGTGAATTTCTCTAACAAATCAATTAATTTTTTTAAAATTTATGAATCATTGAAAACCGATGAAGAGAGGAAAATATTTAATGAATTGCTTGATGAATTCAATGAAGAAAGGCAGCAGCAACTTGAAGCTAAATCGATTGAAGGTGCAGAACAAAATTGGAAACATGAAGCTGACAAAGCAAAAGAGCGTGGTGATTTAAGATTTAAAAGTAAGGAAATTAATTCCCAATTATGGAAATGGTATCAAGATATGTACCCACTTGTTAAGAAGGAACTTGAAAATGGTAGTAAAGTCTATGAACAATATTTGGTTTATCAACCAAAAGCAATAACCACACTGTATTTGGGTAAGTATCATCCAGATATCAAAAAAGAAAAGGTTAAACATTATATCGAGCTTATTCCATATCTTAGATTAGTTTCTCCTGAGAAAATGACGGTGATTACCATTCTTGAAATTTTGAGATTGAATTCTACTGGTGGGGTTTATGAAGGTATGAGATCTGCAAGGGCAGTTTTATCAGTTGGAAAAGCTGTCGAAATGGAATATAAAGCACAAAGAATATTAGATGAGGAAAAACTTGTTTTCAAAGGGGTTTCTGCAGGCGAGAAAGCCACTAGATTACGTAAAATAGTTCAAAAATCAAAAGCTGCTTTTAAAAGTGAAACGGTATCATCAGATTATTATCTGTGGCCCCAAGAAATTCGTGCTAAATTGGGTTCGGCTTTGGTGAGCTTGTTGATTAAAGTTGCAAAAGTTCCGGTTACTGGTACGGATCCAAGAACTGGTCAGAAGGTTACCGGTGAGGTACCAGCAATTAGTCATACTTATCAATACATTAATGGTAATAGATTGGGAGTTTTGAGATTACACAAGAATTTAATGCGTCAATTGGGATCCTCGGAATTGAGTTATAGTGTTTTCCCACAGTCATTCCCAATGTTGGTTAAGCCTCAACCATGGACCAGCTGGAATTGTGGTGCTTATCAATTTTCTAGGAACAGTGTGATTAGAACAAAAGATTCTCCTGAACAGGCTGCATATATAAGAACGGCTGATGCTAGAAACTCATTAGAGAAAATTTATCATGGTTTGAACATTTTAGGTGAAACTGCATGGACTATTAATGAAAGAATTTTGAAACTTCTAACTGAAGTGTGGAACAAGGGTGATGAATTTTTGGCAATACCAAGAGATGTTGAAGATTTACATCTACCTCCACCTCCTGCAAGGGAAGCTGATCCAACTGCTAAACGAGATTGGCAAAGGCATTCGAAAAAGCTTGCCAATGAGTTCTCTAAAGTTCGATCTTTACGATGTGATAATAATTATAAATTAGAAATTGCTAGAGCTTTGGTGGGTGAGAAATTTTATTTCCCACATAATTTGGATTTCAGAGGAAGAGCATATCCAATTTCTCCGCATTTCAACCATATTGGGAATGATTTGAGCAGAGGTTTGCTTATGTTTTGGGAAGGTAAAGAATTGGGTGAGAATGGGTTAAAATGGTTGAAAATTCATATTGCTAATTTATTTGGTCATTCCAAACTATCATTTGCTGATCGTATTAAATTTGTTGATGACAGCATGACTAAGATTGAAGAATCAGTGGCTAACCCAATTAATAAAGAAAGTTTCTGGCTACTGGCTGAAGATCCATGGCAGGCATTGGCATCAATGTTTGAACTTACTGATGCCTTAAGACTCCCCGATCCTAGTAAATTTATCTCTAGACAACCTGTTCATTCAGATGGGACATGTAATGGTCTTCAACATTATGCAGCATTAGGTGGTGATGTTGAAGGTGCTAACCAGGTGAATTTAATGCCGGGTGAAAAGCCTCAAGATGTTTATAACCATGTTGCAACATTAACACAAAAAAAAGTTGCTAAGGAAGCCGCTAACGGTATCGAAATTGCTAAATCAGTCTTACCATTGATTAAACGTAAAGTTGTGAAACAAACCGTTATGACTAACGTTTATGGTGTTACTTATGTGGGTGCCACCGCACAAATTGAGAAGCAATTGAAAGATAGCTTTGATGACATGGATGAGGCATATACTGCGGCGAAATATTTAACTGGGCATGTGTTCGATTCTGTCAGAGAATTATTTTCAGGTGCACATAAAATTCAAGATTGGTTGGGTGAATGTGCTAAGCGAATTACTAAATCAGTTGCACTTAATGATTTGGATGATCCAATGTTCTTTCAACTGGCTAGCATCCGATCAATGAGTTCAGTTATTTGGACAAGTCCTTTAGGGTTGCCAGTTGTTCAGCCATATAGAAGACCAAAGAAGAAGCAAATTGAGACTAATTTACAAAGTGTTTTCATTGCGGATCCATTCCAAGTTAACCATGTTTATGGACAAAGACAAGTCACTGCATTCCCACCAAATTTCATTCATTCACTTGATGGGTCTCATATGTTGTTATCAGCAATTGAAGCTGGTGAGCAAGAGATTTCATTTGCTTCTGTTCATGATTCATATTGGACCCATGCCGGTAGTGTTGATATTCTTAACAAAATCATTAGAGATAAATTTGTTGAATTGCACACTAACAATTTAGTTGAAAAATTGAAGGAAGAATTTTATAGTAGATATGCCAATAACTTGGTTTTAGTTCAAATTGCTAATAATAACCCACTTGCGAAGAAAGTCACTGAGTGGAGAAAAGATTACTCTAAGGAGAACGGAGGATGTACACTTAAGGATGAACTTGTAGTTGAAAGAAATAGAAGGCAATTATTGGCATCTGGTGATGAAGAAAAAGTCGCGAAGGCTGAAACTATGGTTACTTCTGTCTCATTAGTGAGTGATGAAGAAGCGGAAATGCTTATTAACCAGGATCCAAACTACTGGTTGCATAAAACTTCAGGACGATCACATCAAGCAGCGAAGAAGAGGAATAATGACAATGACTCGTGTGAACATGAAAAGGATGAAGATGAAGATAATGAAGTGGAAGAAGAAATGGTGTTGAAAAGCAGCGGCCAGAATTTTATTCGCATCCTTGTTCCAATTAAGTTCCCACCAGTTCCGGAAAAAGGTGACTTTCAGGTTGAAAATGTTAAGCAGAGTAAATATTTTTTCAGTTGATCATATCATAATATGCTTATAAATAGGAATTACTGTACATATTAAATAACATTTGTTTTTATCTACATTTTTTTAATGAACATTTAATGGATTGATTTAAGTCATAAGAGACAACAAAGACCTACAAAGTTTAGTTAAGCATTTTTTTACAAGTAGAGAACGAACTCACCCACTCAATTAATTCATATAATGTCTTTTTACGATTATAACTTGAATTGATGCTCTTTCTCAGATATATTTATATGAATATCGAAATATTCTTGTTTGGCGAGATAATTTTTGACACTTATTGTCGTCGGGTCGTCCATAGTTATGGTTCTCTTCCGCTAGTTGTCAAGCTAACACTATTGCTTCCACTTCCAGTTAGCCAGAAACAAATTGCTCCTATTATATAGCCAATGCAGCTCCTCGTCGGTGTTTGCGGGAGACAGGCTGTGGAAATAGACATCTAAATTCCGTTTCGCGCTACCGCAGGCGTTAGAATTTAGATTTTATCATGCATGAAGTACATGTAATATTAAAATAATTTCTGAAAATCTTCTATATAAGAAGCTGAAAGCCATTTTTATTTCCGCAGTTTTTAATCCTTAACAGTAAATATGTCTACAAAAAGCAAATCTATTAGATTCACCAGATCTTCCGGTGGATTCCATATCAAAGAATCAGAAATCCGTACCTCCGTTGCTAGCGAGGAGATATTAATCAAAATAGCGTTCGCGGGTTTGAACCCAGCCGATCTTACTATTGCATATACTTTCCTTACAAACCCATTTGGCAGAGAACGTGGAGTTGGACTAGAATTCCTGGGCACTGTTGTCGCAGTTGGCTCTAATTTTAAAGGGGGATACAAAGTCGGTGATCGAGTTGCAGGTTGCACAGGTAAGTTTGGTGTAATTTCTGGTGCACTTACACAATACTTGAAATTCCGCGTTGGCGAGTTCAACATAGCAAAAGTTCCTGATTCAGTTGACATGAAAAATGCAGCTGCTTTTCCGGTCACCTTAGTAACTGCCATGACCGTGCTTTCTGACCACTACACCTTGACTCCCGAGAGCAAGGTGCTCGTTCTTGGAGGGGGCACAATGTGTGGACTGTTCTCATTGCAATTGCTCAAGAATCATTACAAAGTTCATGACGTTGTATCTACCAATTCCAAGAAAACTGATGAGATCTTGAAAAACCAACTTGGTTTAGCTGAAGTCACTACTGTTGATTACAACGATCCTGACATGCTTCAAAATGTCAGTTCAATAATTGCCAATAAATTTGGTGCAGAGAAATTTGATTTAATTGTGGATTGCGTTGGTGGAACCCAATTTCTCGACCATATCGAAAGGTACTTGAAAGCTGGTAAGGAGCATCAATACCTTAGTATTGTTTTCGGAGAAAAAGTTACTGATTACAACAAAGGGATGATCCAAGGTATCAGTCTCAAGTATGTCTTGAGAATTCTGGGGTTTGCAAGAGGTTACACTTACAAATTTCATGCACTGAATTCAACAGCTGATAAGTTGAATGAAGGATTACAACATTTGGTTAATCACGAAGTCACACCGGTTATTGACAGTATTTATCCGCTTGAAAGATTCGATGAAGCAATCAAGAAAGTGGCTACTCACCGTGCCAAAGGGAAATTGCTTATCCAATTAAGTGACTGAGTGACGTTTAACACTTTCACACATTAGCGTGCCCAACAATTTAGTGCTAGGGTTTTTAATTAGAAGTAATCTTTTTTTTCTTTAGTTTTAATATTAAAATAAAATACACGTTCATATCTCCACATTAAAGTTCACTATGCATTCATATAATAATCAATTAGCAAAGTGCAACTGATTGTGCTGAATTAGCTACCATTACGTCAAGCAGAATTGCTATGATATATATAGTGTTGAGCGTGTGTATCTTGCAACTGTGAATTTTGAAAGGGCTCCTTAGGGAATATAAAATAAAAATGCTTGAATATTCCATATTTTAGTCTTTGACTAATAAATGAATTGCCACATGCAGTAAAATTGAACTCTAATTTCAAAATGGTGTTTGCATCGAGAATGTCTTGCAAGATTGAGACAAGGTGACTCAGGCAACACTTTGACGTAATCAAGACTTGCATTAATGACATGGTTTCAATAAAAATATCGCAGGCCCGTCCTTGCTTGATCTTGACCGGTAATTGTCAAAATCAGGAAAATTGCTTTCTCTGCATGCTGCCAGATTTTGCAACGTTGCATCCGCAGAACCCGCCACTCTGCACCGTGCCGCACAGCTATCCTTGTCGACAACAGGCCACAAAAAAGTCTCATATAAATAGTTCGATCCCTGTCTCCAAAAACAAACTAAACTCCGTATCTCAGCACAATTACCAGTTTTTATATATTTTCACAATGCCCCAACAATTTAAAGCAATTAAATTCACTAGAGCTTGCCATGGATTCCATGTTAAAGAACTCGATGTACCAACAGCCTTAGCCAGTGATGAAATCTTAGTGAAAGTAGCTTACGCCGGCTTGAACCCAATCGATGTGATTCTTGCACACACTTTAATCCTCAACCCAATGGGCAAAGAGTTAGGGTTAGGAAGAGAATTCTCTGGGACTGTTGTTTCCGTCGGGGATAGTTTTAAAGGTGGGTATAAAGCTGGAGACAGAATTGCTGGAGTGGGATCTAGATTAACGTGGGAATTTGGTACGGTTGGACAATACTTGAAGATCAAACAGGGGGAGTTCGCAATTGCTAAAGTTCCAGAATCAATCGAATTAAAAGAGGCAGCCGCTGTTCCATTGACATTAGTCACTTCAATGGGCCAGCTTGCTGATCATTATAAAGTGACCCCACAGAGCAAGGTTCTCGTTATTGGTGGTGGTACAATGTGTGGGATGTACGCTTTGCAATTACTTAGAAATCAATATAGAGTCCATGATATCGTTTCTATTAACTCAAAGAAAACTGATGCAATCTTGAAAGAGAAATTGGGGTTGACTGTCACTACTGTTAACTACGAAGATGGGAATGATGTTTTGAAAGAAACTGCTGAGATCATCAAGGACAAGTTCAACGGGGAAAAGTTTGATTTAATTGTCGATTCTGTTGGCGGTAATTTAATCATTTCCCATATCGAGGAATACTTGAAGATGACTCCAGAATCCACTTATACTACTATTGCCGGTGACTCAATTTCTCTGTACAAGTCTGGGTTTACTCAATACTTAAACTTCCTGGTCATTTGGCGTTCATTAGGGTTTGGTAGAAAATACAGTTACACATTCCATCACTTGGGTGCTACTCATGAATTGTTAGCTGAAGGGTTCCAATATATAGTCGATGGGAAAGTTAAAATTCTTGTGGACAGCGTTTATCCAATTGAAAAATTTGAGGATGCGGTTGACAAATTAGCTACTCATCATGCAAAGGGGAAAGTTCTCATTCAATTGGAAGAATAATAATAATCTACCATATAAATGTATGCTATTTATTTATTTACTTATTTATATTTTTGTTTTTGAAAAATCTTTCTACGCTAAGCAATATATCTTTCTGGCTAAGCGATGCCTTTTCCACCTGATTTCGAATCCACCCACTGAGTTTATTTTGAATTCTGGCGCCACCAAATCGATTATCAATCAAGAAAATCATTGCATAATCGTTACGATTTCTTATTGCTCGTCCAATGCTCTGATTCACGGCCTTCATGCATAAATTCTCATAAAACTCAGAGCTTTTATCCCTTGCGTCCTCTGTTGTTCCTCCTTTATCCAATACCGTCCTTTCAATGTATTTCCTCTTATTGATTATTTCCCCGGAGAAAATGTTAGGATAAGGCAATCCAATCATTACTATTGCCCGAGCCAACTCGTTAGAAAAATTAATCCCTTCACTGACTTTCCCTCCAACTACTGAGAACAACATCGCCCCTTTGCCCGTACCCACCTGCTGGCGAAAATCACCAAGAAGTCTATCCGTTTCTTTCGAATCCTTAGGCTCGAAAAATATTTTCTTTGTGGTATCTACTTGTTTCCAGAAATTGGCATCTTTCTTCCAAACAGCAATAACATCATTCAAGTACTTGTAGCTAGGAAAAAACACAACCATTCCATCAGGTACCTTTTGTGCCAATGAATAAATGTACTTTCCTAGTTCGATAATCATAGCTTGATTGTTTCTGTTAGTAAACGAAAAATCAAAAGGAAGCTTATCATTATACGTTTGGATGGGGATAACTGACAAATTCTGGGATGGAATAATATGATCACAACTAAATGTCATAAATTTTTCTGGCTCTAAATATGGGAAAAGAAACTCTTTGAAATCATTAATAGGTTCCATGGTCCCACCACATAATAAAACACATTTGCATTGACTCACAATATCCTTGAAAATTTCCACAGGATTAAGTAACATGTAGTTTAACGAAACAACTCGTCCCCTGCCAGCTATATTCTCGACGTTGAAGAAAAGTTTACCTTCGTTAGATGGGTTGGTTATAAGTTTAATAAATTTGATAAGCTTAAATAGCAATGGTTGAGTGTTTGTGGCTGCTGCTGTAGCACTCGAAACATAATTTTCTATCTTGAATGCAATCTTGGATTGCCTTAGGTAATTCTCCAACCTGAAAATATTGATCAAATCGCCGCCAATAGAATCGCTAAATATTTCATTGGCATCGATTTCCAACCCATTTTTTATCTTGGCATTCCTTTTGGCCTCGTAAGTTTTGACAAATTCAATCAAATTGGTAATAAGCTTATTTAACTTGAGTAAATTAACCCGGTTGCCACCATTCAATTTTTTCAAAAACCGATTAAGGTAGCCTTTCAAATTATTTGAAATCATTTGCAACTCATCTTCCGTAACACTAACTGAATTTATTGCTACAATGGTATCAATCAAATTATGAGCTTCATCAATAATTATAATGGAGTTTCTGATGTTGATATTCAATTGCTGTCGGATTTCACCATCCAAGATTAACTGATATGGAAGTGACACAATTTCTGATAAACTGAAATTGCTCCTTAATGAATAATATGGACATATTTTCAACCTCTTCCCGATCTTATCCAAATCTTCAATGTCCTGAATTTTACTGAAAACCAAATCCCTAAATTTATTTACAAGCTCTCCATCTCCTTTCTTCAAATCGTTTTGATAATTATGATAATATTTACATGATTTTTTAGGTTCGTCTTTGTTAGCGTTTTTCCCGGTTGATTTCTTCTGCAATTCAAGACATTTTTCATTGATTAAACTGGTGTTCCGTAATTTCAATACCTGCAGATTGATACAAAGCTGCTTTCGTGAACCCATTGGCAAATATTTCGTCGATTCATGAATTTTCATCCTCTCAATGCTAGATGGGAACTGGGTTAAACATAGTTGTTCAGAAAATTGCGATAACTGAGAATGAGTACGCGACGTGAAATAGATTGTGACTTTGTCGCTATCTAACTCACTTTCATTGAATAATTTTTCAATTCGATGGTTTTTGTGTGCAGTTTCTCGTTTCGATTTCATATCTTTGATCATTTCCCTGATCTCACTATTCAATTCTTGATTACGTTGTTCTAATGAAGCTCCAACAGCTTTAGATGAGCTGCCTGATTCTTCATGGTAATCATCAGGGAGAAATTCATCATCATCAGATTCAATCGCAATCGGCACCGAACTAATTCTCCTTCTCTTAACCATGGGAGCTGCAACCCCATTTATCTTCCTCTGTTTCTTGTGATATGTTTCAATTTCATCGGATTCATCTTCATACTTTGCTGAATATATCCCCTCGTACTCTCTATTCAAATCTTTCAAGTGGGTTTCATACTCCTCAAGGAGAGAAGTGGTTTCAGTTAGAAAGTTATTATAGTAAGATTCTTTAACCCATTCTGGTTCGTCATCATCGTCATAATTACTATTTTCTGTTGCATCTTCTCCAATGCCGTCTGATTTTAAGTAGTTCTGCTTTCGATGATTCCGTAGCCATGCCATTGTTGAGCAGATAATCGACAAGGTCTTTCCCGTGCCTGTGGGACTCTCGAAAACGCCAACTTTGTAATTGCCATCTAACGCAGAGTAAATCTTGGACATCAATTGAAGCTGGATATCATAGGGAGTGTACGGATGATAAAAAGTAGATTTCTTGAGTGCTATTTGTTTGTCGATTTCGGTTTTGTTATCCATTGGTGTCTTCAAAACGCAGACGCGTGAAATCAACGAGTTGTTTTTTTTTTTTTTTTTTTTTTTTTTTTTTTTTTTTTTTTTTTTTTTTATTTTATATTTATCACGAAGAAATCAGTTGGGTTTTTTTGCCTGCTTAAGCAATTGAAGGACCCGGCACAATGAACGTATATATATATATATATATATATTAATAAATGATTTACGTCTATCTTGATATAATCATAGATATATACGCCATTACAAATTATATCCAAAAATAACTGCAAATCTTTTCACAATAGATCTTAATGCAAATGCACGTAACAGCCAAAAGAAAAAAAATAGAATTGTAACAGTATGCCAACTATTAGGCAGTTATTGGCTGATAAAGCAGAGTGAAGTGCGGACAGTATTCAAACCCAAAATAATCTGTCTGTCTTTAAACTTTGAAAGATTTTTTATATTTTAAGGCCCTCACAGTAAATTGTGCACAGAGTGCGCTGTTATCAATACCAAACTTTTCATTTATTTATTTTGTGTATTATGGTCGGTTTTATGTAAATATATTCAAACATCACTATGTTCATTCGCCAGATGTTCTCATGATAAGTGCTTTCAAATCTGGAATCGTTTCTTCTTCAAAAAATCTTCCTGCCTGCCTTTAGGAACGATATAATGTTATGATTCCTCTTTATGGACTGCAACTCTGTCTTGTTGTCCCACAGAAAGACTCGTCAATCATTCGACAGCTAGCAAATCTTAGGCTACCATCACTATCAGCTGGAAATTCAAGTAATTCAAAGATTAGCTTCTTCGATTGTCATTTTGAGTTTCCATTCAGTATAATGATAGAAATAAGTTTACATTATTCTAAAAAAAAGGCAAAAACTGAAAGAATTAAAAGACAAAAAAATCTTTTGAACGATAGTAAACTCTATGAATACCGGGATATTTACTTAAAATTATAACACAGTTTCCCTTCACTTTTCAATGAAGATTTGCTTCTCATTATTTGAAGAGATACTTGTTTTTAATGCCATTCCACTTCTCTTATGTTGAAGATGAAGTGCGCGTGGTTAAGCCACTAGTGGCTGATGTTTTGTGCCACCTTTACCTAATTTGGAATGGACGACGTTTTCAGTCACATGAGTTAAGCCGGGCAATGGGTGGTGCTTTCCTAAATTTTTCTTAACAGTTGTAATTTTCCAGCCAAACAACCAGGAGTTTGATTTAAATGGAAATCCCTACATTACAACAACAACAAGAACAACAACTACAACATCATCAATAGATACATCACGCCAGAAACATGTCATTCTTCTCATCTATTAGAGGCTTTCGTCCGAAGAAAAGTAAAAATGGTCAAGCTAGATTAGATTCTAACCCAAGCAGTCCAATCATGCCTAGTTCAGAAAGTAGCCAAAACATGTCTAGTGCAATAAGTTCGAGTAATTTATCTACGTCATCGAAAATGTCAGAAGATACAAGACCTTCGGCATCACAAACTTTGAAGAACTCAACTTCTAATCTGAGAATAAACCAAGCGCAGGCGCAATGTCAGCAGCAACAACAGCAACAACAGCAACAACAGCAACAACAGCAAAATCAGCAACAGATACAGCAGAAGCAGATCCAGCCACAACAACAACAACAGCAGAGCCAGCAACAACAAGAGCAGCAGCAACAACAGCAACAACAGCAGCAACAAAATCAACAGCAGCCAAGTCAACAAGCAAATCCTGGAGTGGAACCACCTTTGTTCTTATGTCAACCATTTGTAAGAACTGCTCTTGTTAAAGGTCTGTTCAAGACCATTGTTCAATTACCAAAATATGTTGATTACAATGAATGGTTGGCATTGAACATTTTTGAAATTTTGACAAATTTGAATCAATTTTATAACATTGTCAAGGATTTTATCCCACCAGATTCGACAATGAATGGAGGACCAAATGTGCTTTACTCGTACTATGATGCCCAATCAAACAAATCTTACAATTTACCAGCCAATCAATTTATTGAATACTCTTTGAATGCAATTAACAATAAGGTTAACGATCAAGCTTCATTCCCAACTAAGAATGGCAACCCATTCCCACCAAACTTCTTAAGAGATGTTAAAAGTATCTGTAATCAATTGTTCAAAATTTTTGCTTACATTTACTATAATCAATTTGACAAAATTATTCATTTAAGTTTGGAGGCTCATTGGAATAGTTTTTTTGCTCACTTTATCAGTTTTGTTAAAGAATTCAATCTCATAGATGATCAAGATTTGCAGCCAATGGCTCCATTAATATTGTCATTTGAACAACAGGGGAAAATCATAATCTCTAACTAGCGAACACTCGATGAGCCAATGGTAATTACACAGCAGCTAGATACACATTTTAATCTGTTTTGTTTTTTATATATAAATTCTTTGTAATTTTTTTTATCCTTTTTATTTATTTTGTACGAATTATTGATAAATCTATTTCCAATTTTTTTTTAAGTTTTTTTTTTAATGTAGTTGAGGAAATTCAATATCTCTAATTAATGCCCCCTGGGTTCCAGCTGGTAAACTGCCAAGTATGTCAACACTTGGATTTTCACTATTCGCTAGAGCAAACCTGTTGTCATTACTACCCAATGCAGATTTCTGATTGAACCTTATTATGGAACTTGAACCAGCATACAACACGTCGTCTTCCAACCCAATCCGATTACATAAAATCATGTATCTCGTCTTCTTATTCTCTGGAATTTTCATCGCCAATTTATAAACATTGTTGAACAAAGGAATGCATCGTAAAATCCAATAATTCAAATTTGATTCATCAGTCTTCCTCAAATCAAATGCTTGAGTTGTCTTCATTTCTTGTTTCTCAGTCTCCTCGTCATAGTTAAAAACTGTATTCCCTCTCGTTTCTTCGAATTCCTTTCTCAATATTCCCAACTCTTCGTTTCTAGTTTCCTTATCGCATTCCTTAATACTATGTGCAGCGGAAGAGAGCCATGCCATTGGGAACAAAATCAACGAAACGTCCTCCTTAAGACACCAATTACTGAATTCAAACGCCTCAAACGGTGCTTGAAATTTATAATTGGACAAATCCATACAAATCCCCATACAAGCAGTGACCCAACTACCTTTGAATTTCGCCTCAACTTCATTCTTTGACTTTTTACTCTCAAGCTCCTTATAGTATTCTTTCGCTAAATTCAATTGAAATTTCAGAAATCCAGCAGGTCCCTCGGAAGCGCCCCAAATTTCATCAGCGGTATACAAGAAGCTTTTTCTGTAATTAAAAAGAACTTTCCCCACTGGACTTATCAAACAGCTTGAATTATAAATCGTAGATTCTCCGTATCGCTCGGGGTACCCGATAACCGTGAAAACCCCATATTTCTTCGAGACGTTCTTGATCGCCCAGTTAATTGATGGGCATGTTTCAAAATTAGTTTTTTCTTCTTCTCTAGCCTTGGTGAAGTTCTCAAGCACTGGGGTGATGTGTGCTGGGGATGTAAAGTTGTATCCTGTCAAGGCGAGTTCTCCCAAGATGACCAAATCTGGCGGTCGATGGGTGCCTGTGAATAGCTGAGACACGATTGAGGTAGCTCGATCACAATTGGCTTTGAACTCACCTATTCGTGAGTTTAGCTGGACGCTGGCGATACGGAATTTCATTAAAGATAATGTGTAAGTTGAACCAATTTCTCTGGGTAGCGGCTGAATTTTTTTTATATATGAAATCGAAATTGCTACCACGCATTCGGATCGATGATTGTTAGCTACTACAAGAAATGATTAAGCTGCGGATGAGTATGAGAAACAGATGCAATGACTGTTATTATTATATATATTATATTATGCTATGGCCAAAATAAATCACCAAATAAATCTTCTAAACATTTATCCTCGTCAACTGCTTTCATCATATAAATTTTGCGGAAACTGTGATAACTCAATTGGTCAAAAAATGGTTTCAATGACTCAATTTTATGAAATTGTCTATAACCGAAAAGTAATGGCAATCCAACCTCGGTCGGAACAACTTTAGGGTCATCGGTGGTTGGCAGTTTATACAATTTCAAAGATTTAATCTTTTCAATCAAACCAAATGGTTCACTAGCCCTGGTGGCATTTTCGTAAATTGATTGATAAGAGTTATCGATGAATAACCAATTACTCATGTTGAATTCTTCGTAGCCCAAATATATAATCAAGTCTAATAATTTAGCCACTGCCAATACTGGTGCAACATTGGTTTCGTAAAATTTATCTTGCTTTTCATTGATCAAAATTTGCAAGAAAAATCTCTCCAATTGGGTATATATCACAATCCAAAATTTGTTCAAATGCAATTCAGAAAATTTCAACATAATCGCTCGTAAACATAAAAACACTTGACAATTTAAATCATCATTGGTCTTTGAAGTTAAAATTTCAACTAATTTCTCCACTAATTCACTAACCACATTCAAATATTCATCCTTTGGGGAAATCAACATTAAATAAGTGATTCTTTTCAATTTCAATATCTTTGAGTTTGTTTCCTCTTCATTCCAATTGAATATCGTGGTAGAGTTATTCGCCATTGGTTGAATCTTTGTGATAAATTCATTAATCTTCTCTTTATCTTGTTTGATCCACGATTTCACAATTTCATCCCATCTTCCTTGGTTCTTGCCACTAAAAAATTCAGATTCGTGGTAGATATCATTAATCAAACCTTTCCATAACCGATTACCTCCACTTACCGCCAGCTGTTCGCCAATTAATTCAGTCAAAGAAATAACAGTCTCAGATAACTCCCAAACTTTGTTGGTCTTCATAATAGGTTGAATAACATTAAATATTATTGAATTCAAAATCGTCACTGATTTTTCGTTCTCATTAATTATTGCGTTATCTAACAATGGAACCACTTCAATTAATGAAATACATATATCTTGATTAATAACTTCGGGTTCTGGAGTTGCCGCAGAAGTTATCTCTTCTTCCTCTTCTGCAGCCGCTGCTTCTTCTTCCTTTTCAACAATTCCTTTCTCATTCACAATTCGCATTGGTCTGTGCTTAGATGACACTGCATGGCTCAAGATCTTTAGATAGTACTCACCAACTTCTTTACGAATCTTCTTCTGTTCGCCAAACTTAATACTGCTCAATCGATACGTCAAGATACTAATGAATTGCAAGACAAAAGGGAAAATCTTTTTGTAATTGACTGCAAAATTATTAATTTCTTTGAAAAAACTAATAGAATCAAAATAAATATCCTCAGTGACATTAATATCCAATGATTTCAAATACTCAACCAAGAAATTCCCCAAAATCTTCTCAGAAAATTTGCTGGTCAATGATGACAACTTATAAGAATCACCAGTAGGATTCAACTTGATAATAATGGATTGGAAAATATAAGGCATAGTTAGTTGTGGTCTTGAATTATCCAAGCTGTGAAGCAATTTAAACAACGATTTGGATTCTCCACCTCCTTGCTGTAATAGCACTAAAGTATGCAAAACTTGAAGTCTTTCACAATTGTACAACTTCTCCAACAATTTCCGCGATTTAAACTTTAACTTACTAGCAACATATTCGGTTGACTTTGAATCTTCCATTAGCAACTGGTTATTGAAAATCACCGGTAATTTGGCTAAATTAGGTGTCTTAGTCAAATTTGGAGTAGCATATATAGCAGCCAAATTCTTAGTCTTGGATTCTCCCCATAACCAAATTTCAAAGCATATTTTAACACTGCTCTCAAATGACAACAATACCGTGAATCGATTTGTTTCTTCAAAATTTGATTTTTGAGGTGATTCCACAGAAAAAACTCCAGACATAACTGATGTTAAGAAACCAGAGTCAGGATTTGAGATGCTGCCGTTTTTAGGTTGCATTTCACTAGCTGATAAATACATGTGGCCATAATTTAACAATTCTTCCAATCCATTAATCAATAATCCAATTATTAAATCACAGTTATCAATGCCATTATTTTCCTGTTGTTTAATCGATTGATAAAAACTTGAAATTTTCCCACAAATTGCTTCAGTCAATGGAATTATCACTTGAAAGATGCAGTCACTTAAATTTATCAAGTTATCAATTAATAATTTAACCCATTGTTTAAAAACTAAAAAATCCTTGATGTAATTCAAACTGTAAATTAAATATTCAATGTAATTAATTTTGTGTTTGGTCAAACAATCCTTTTCACTTTTAATGGGGGAATCCGAATTAATTTGTAATATTGATAATCGAACATTCTTATGACGGCAGATTTCAATAATTTGTGAAATAATTTCAAAATATTTAATAGCTATCAATTCTTCTATAATTAAATTTGATGAGAAATTGTTACCGGTATTAGAGGACTTCAAGTTTTCGTAAGAAAGTTGCACAAGTTTATTGGACAACTCATTATGATTATCAACTTCATCAACTAACAATCTTAATAAATTCAATGATGATAATCTGGCTTTATTGAAACTCTCTTTCTCAAATATTTCCCAATTAGTATTATTATTATCAAATTGTATCGATAGCAATCTTTCCACAATATCAATAAGTAAATTCTTATAACTCAATATTCCTTTATTGAAAATGCTCAAAATATTATTATCAATAAATGACACTTCGCCACTGATTGAAGTTAATATTTTCAGCTTGTTGACATTTATAACGTTGATTATCAAGTCCAGCTGATAACTAAATTTTTCGAAATCATCAATTAGGTCCATCTTGTTATTATCAACAATGAATTTATAATCCAACAATGGGTTTATTAAAAGTGAAAGCAATTTATCAAAATTTTCAATTGAATTTATCCAATCAACAATTAACAAATAATTTGAATTCTGAAATTTCAATTCATCCAAAACAATATAAATTGGTTTAGATATTAGCGAAACACTAGATGTTTGAGACCATAAAATTTTTATTAGTTTCATAATTTTATCAAAAGAATTTTGCTGGTACAAATTTGTGAAAAATGTTGAAACACTTGTTTCAATATAATCATGGTAATTGGAATATAGCTCTATCAACAAATTACTTGCCTCGATTTGGTAATTATTCGAAGGTAATAAAAGAATTTTAAATAATAATGACAAATTCAAATTCAAAAACTTAAATTTCTCATTTGCAATAACCAGAAACTCAGAAAATAACATACTTATACCAAAGGTAATAGAAACAAATTTCTCATCAAATGAAGTATCAATGCTGCTAGTGGTTATTGTTGTTGAAGCCCGTATTTGCTTTTCACTACTGTGAGTTGAATCAATACTATAAAAATCAAGTATCAATTCACGATCATATTTCATTAATAAGATATCAATGTAGCTCGACTTTCCAGTCAATAATTCATTCCCCTTTTGGAAGATCAATTCATATAATTTTGAATTTTGTAAATTTAATTGACTTTTTGAAAATTTATCAATAAACTGAATGAATATAGTAGAATATGTGTAGAAATGGAGCGACTCAGAAGCTGAAGCCAAAGATTTGGTTAAAATATAATTCAACATTGAAGCAATCGCTAAATTAATCTCAGATTCAGAAACTGGTGAATTACTATTACTGTAGGTGCTATTTCCATCATTATTGTCATCATCGTCATAGTTAAAAGCGTTCTTGATCAAATCTTCGCCACCTGAATTATTAGAATCAGAGTTATTGTAAAAATTAAATATAGCATCATGAAGGTAATTAAAATATTTTAATGAAGATTTGGACTCATCGTCTAAATTGAAGTCTGTTGTGGTTTCCTGTAATCGGAAATCAGGTAAAATTTCAATAATCTGCTGCGCCAATTCAATAATTAATTTTGGGTCCAACTTTGAGTCATTGAAATTTTTAATTTTCTTGTAAAGTATGGTGACTAAAATCAAAGGTAAATGAGTATCCAACATATCTTCTTCACTGACATTGAAGTTCTTAATAATATACAAAATTAAATTTAAGTTGTCGTTGAGAGTTTCAATGTCATCATCGTCAGTATCAATTAATTTGAAACATGTTGACCATATACTTGCTGATTCTATTGTGTCAAAGTAAGAGGAAGCGCTGTTAAATAATTCTTTGTATTTATCAGCATTTGAGTCATCTTTACCTGCCTCATTAATTGATCGTTGTAAAGACTTTAAAAACGGAACAAGAATTTGACTCGTTATTAATAATCCGATTTCCCATTTATCCATAAATGCAATACTGACTTTGTAACCCTTTATTCTATCATCAAGACTGTTAGAATTAATTAACTTCAAAAACCCATTCACCAACAAATCTTGGCCAAATTCTGTGAAATATTCAACTCTCGTGATCATTCTTTGCTTGGAAGAAACGTTTTCATTATCACCATCGAGTAAGGGTGTCAGCATTATATCATTTTCCGCCCCCAATAGCCAATTCCATAATCTTCGATTCAATGACATATCCTTTCGTAGCACAGTTAAACACGCACTCATAATTAACAATTCGATGTCTTCTTTTGAACTTTTATCAGCTATTGCCACGGAATTCAATTTAATTCTTGATATTAATAAATCAAAAAACCCTCTTTGCACTAAAATTTGCTCATCTTCTAAACACTTGCAGAATGCTCTAACCAACAATCCAGAATCTGGTGTTATAACAGCTAGATCATCGTCGTCATCTGATGATGAGACGTTACTGTTGAAATTCGGTAACTTTTTCTGACACCATATCAAGGCACCCAATCTTCTTTCAGGACTAGTGATTATTGTTATGAATAAAGACTGCCAAAAATGGCAATCATCTCTCAAGTTCTTCTGTAATTTTATTATTAACAGGAACACTGCGTCAAACGTTTCCGATGATTCGTCATCTATACCCGGTAAAAGACTTAACAACACGACATTTGTAATGATCTTTAATGATTTATCAGGCATTTCAAGAATGTAATTGTTGAATAATTGAATTAAAGAAGGTTTCAAGGAGATCGATGAGTAGCTCATTAAGGGTAATAGCCCAGGTATCCAAAGATTGATCTGTTTTGCCAACAATGATTCCCCCAATATTTCAAAGATTTGCTGGTACACCTCGATAGCCTTTCTGTGGACACCACTGGGGAGGGTTGGCGATAGACATTTTGAGAGACATTTTGAGATTTCAATAGATTCTGGAACCCAGTGAGGTTTGGAATGAGCCTGAAGCGCTTTCAATAACCTAGTGAGAAATGAAATATAATCTGCCCATTCAATCGAAGAATCAAAATTCGCGAGAGATTTGTCTATCGACGCGATATATTTTTTGTCCTTTGAATCTAAAGACTCTGGATGAATCAAATTATTCAAACTGGATTCTATCTCAGAAACCATTGCCAATAGTATTATCTGATTGTGTCTTTAGCTTTCTTTATTATTGGTACGTAGAAAGGTTGTGGAAAATGTATTAAAATGAGGTAACGTCATGGGCCCCGCTCAGCGCCGATCGGCTGGTTACTAAGATGGCCGAGTACACACACTATTACAACATTGTTGTCTGTATTTTAATTCCATCCAAATCCCATTATTATTATAGTATTTATTTATTTAATATCTTATATTATAATTAGTCACTATCGCTATAATCTTCCAAAGTATCAAGAACAAAATCTATTGCTTCCTCATAATTCTCCTGAAACACATCGTACAAATTATCACCGACGTTACTTTTCAAGACACGACCAAACTTTTTTCTTGGCCTCTTATTATAATTATCATTATTATCCCAGATTGAATGTTTGCTAGAGGCAAAAACCAAACTGTTCTTGTAATACCAATCCGTAAGACTTTCATCTATGAGTGGGATTATTGCTCGTAACTGATTATGAGAATTCAAAAAATTTATGGAACAGCATTTTTCAATTTTACCCTTAATGATAGCATTGCTGCTGCCACCGCCACTAGTACCATTCAATCCATTAGAGTTGCCACTATTAGCATTGAAAGTAGAAGTGTTGATAACTTGTCGATGTCCTAACAAATACACAATCGAATTATAGGAATCACCAATCCCGAAGAAAATCAAATTCTTCAAATTACCAAAAAATTTCAAATAATTATCCCACAAATAAAGCAACAACTCCTGTGAATAAAGAATATTGTTATACTCTTCGTTGTCATTGATTGCTGTCGGGATAGATATATCAATGAATCCAAATTTCTTCTCATTAACTATCCAATCTATCAATTTTTCAGTTGGGTCCAAATACATTGAATTGTATGAATCTAAATTACCATAAATTGGGTCAATATTACCAAATATTTCCAACGGATCATGAACTATGATACAAATGGTTTCTTGATTGAAAATGGTTGGAGTAGCCAATATCTGATTATCGAATGAAGCTGAGCTAACATTGCCAAATTTTTTCCCATTTTCATTAATTAATAATGGCAAATTGATCATTTGGAATTTTTCTTTAAATTTTATAGATTGATGACATCTAACTGCATCTGACAATGAAATATCAAGTAATGGCTTTTTACTGCTATCATTTATTGATGCATTGAAGCCAGGTTTCATACATTTCCAATACTGACTTTGGAATTTCTTCACTTTGAAAATTGTTTCAATGGCACTTGTACCTGGTAATTTTGTCTTCAATTCATCAGGCGGTTCACCAAGCATAGCCTTCGCCACCGCTAACGCGCTTATACTGATACTGTCTAAATTATACCCACCTTCTAATGCAACACATAAATTCCCTTTTGCCAAATTCTTTAACATGTTGAGCATATGACCATAACAACCAGGAGAAACATGACACTGACCAATCATGTCACCATCAGCAGCGTCAAATCCTGAAGACACTATAACCAAATCAGAATTGAATTCTAAACATATTGGAATAATCACAGAATTGAAAGCATAAATGTAATCACCATCGCCCATTCCTGGGTTTGGCCATGGAATATTGACGTTAAAACCTTCACCTAACCCTCCACCTGGTTGATCAAAATCCCCTGCTTTCGTTCCTGGATAATATTTTCCAGCTTCATATCGATGTAATGAAATGTACAAGACTCTTGGGTCATCATAAAAACATTTTTGAGTGCCATTCCCATGATGAATATCCCAATCTATAATTACTATTTTTCTAATAGATTCTGGGTAATTTTTCAAAATATTTTTAGCAGCAACTGCAACATTACTGAATAAACAGAACCCACCAGGAGTTTCTGGCTCTGCGTGATGACCAGGTGGACGAACAATTGCCAAAGAATTTTTCACTCTACCTTCAACAACGGCTTTACAAGCTTCAATGACACCACCACAACTTAGTTTAGCACAGAAAAATGAGTCATGATTGAAATACACAGAATCAGCTTGGTCAGTAATTTTAAGCAATTCTTCCTTTGACATTGAAGTTGTTTCTTTTAAAAAATTCAAATGTTCTTTACTATGAACAAGTAAAATTTCATCTTCCTGAGCTTCTCTCACCGGAATTTTAATCATTAATTCTCCGATATCATCAGACCCTGACAATGTAGGGTCATTAATTAATCCTTCTTCTGCCAATATCTTGTAGATTCTATAAATTCTTCGAGGGTCTTCAGGATGCGGGTCGACATATTCCAAATAAGAAGTGAAAATTTTAGCATGATATCTCATTCGTACATCATAACATAGACCAGTTTTCAATGGAATATACTTTAAATTTGCCTTTTTACTAGGAACAATTATTGAGTTTTGTGGGAACTTCACTTCGCTGATACCGTATGTTTTGACAATTGGGTCGGCGCTGGTGCCATTAGCTGTAGCAGTACCAGCTGCTGCTGGAGCACCAACAATAGTAGACGCTTCCTGTTCTTCCTTTGGATCTTCTATTATAGGCTCAACAGAATCCTCTACTTTAATAACTTCTTCTCCCATTGCTTTAATAATTCAGTATAGTAATAAAAGGAAAGACAAGAAAAAAAAATGGTAAAGAAAAGACAACGAAAAGAAAAAAGAATTACCTATAAACTAAAATTTCCACTCACTGTTTTGTCACAGTCTCTGTCTCTCTGCAAGTTTTCGTCGACTGAACCCCGCGGGTCACGTGTAACATCTTTCTTTCAATTTTCAATTTTCAATTTTCAATTTCAGTTTGGGGCTGCAATTTAGATTTTATTACTTCAAAATCGTGTGACAGGCCACGATACAGATGCTCCGCATGGCACCGGTTCCACACTCTCAACACCTTCATTTATGGGAATAAACAGAGAGAGATCACGATACACAAAATTTGATTGTGATGTAAGGATGAGGAATATTATGAACACCTTTACATCAGCGAATGAAAGCTTATATCTAGGTTTATACTGGCAACATTGCATGACCGAATGGTAGGATCGAAGCCATGCCAGGATAACAGGAAATCTAAAAAAGGTAACGCCATAACAAGTACTAGATTCAATATTAATCTATTGTGTAATTGAATTCAATAATATTAAATTTTAATATTAAATTTAAATAATATTTCGCATTCGAATGTCACAATTGAGGAGATCTTATCATCTATTCTATAACCGTTATAAACAAACTGAATCAAACGTTGTTTGCTAAAACTAAGACCAAGAAGTATTATAACTATTGCATAGAGATAAAGTATTAATTTGTACGGAGAAAATTTATGTTGTGAGAATTGTTCAAACCTTACATAATAATTTTAAATACTTTGGCGTAGAAGAAGTCATTAAAATCTTAAATTATCCGCAAGAGAGTTAAAATCGATTGAAAATCATAATGATTATTGTGTTTGCTCAGTATTTGGTGGTCTAGTAAGGAGATTGCTAACTTAGGTTTATAATTGCAAGCACTTGTTCACTCATGTTGATGTATAGTCTTACAATGAGTCGCGCGTTCGGAGTCATTGGGATTCTTTCCAGAATATTGTGAATACATCACACCTTTGCTTGATAGCAAGGATCACTGCTAGGAACTGGCAAGATTTCGTAATTAGCATCCTTATATAGAAGAATTGGAAAATATTGAGAAAATATTGAGGATCTATGAGTGCTTTTCTAAATAGCTGATCTATCAATAACCATCGCTGACTTTCACCAATTTGAATAGTTTGAATATCTTGTCAAATCGAAATGTTGAAGATGCAAATCCCACTACTCAATACATGCCTGCAACAGTAATTCTAATGTTATTGGTAAATAACATGTTTCATTGTCCAAATCAATTTCTCAAGTGTCAATTCAAGAATTAATCAATTGTTCAATAGCTCAGCCGCGGATTCAACCGAGCATGAAATGGGGTCACCCTCCCGGCATGTAAATCGGAGGTCTTTTTTTTTTTTTTTTTTTAGGCACACCGCGAAATGTTCAATATTGTAAGGTGTAATAGATAATTATATTTCACCAACCGATCAATTTTTACTAGAGAATTTATTTATTATTTAAATATAGTCGTGGCTGCTAATCAAGATTACATTTGCCTTCAAACAATTGTATCAACGTAGTAGTGGTTTTGCATTTCATCTCTTAGAACCATATATAACTTTTTACTTTATTTCCTGTTGTCATCCATCACAACTTTTTTTTTCTGTTGTGACGACCTTCATAGAATAAAAATAGACAATAATGAACCACGATGTTATATGGGAGAATTCAGTGACGTCTTCAATAACTCAGAGGTTTCAAAAGACAATCAAGATAGTGAAAAAATATGTCAGCTTCTTAGGTCCGGGGATTATGGTGTCAGTGTCGTTCATGGATCCAGGAAATTATTCAACTTCGGTGACGGCGTCGAAATATGGTTATAAATTGTTATTTTCAATTTTTTTATCAAATTTAATGGCAATTTTCCTTCAGCTGTTATGTGCTAAACTAGGAGCAGTGACTGGACTTGATTTGGCTCAGAATTGCAAAAAGAACTTCTCACCTAAATTGAATCTTACATTGTACATCATGACAGAAATTGCGATTATCGCTACCGATTTAGCTGAAGTGATAGGTACCGCGATATCATTGAATATTTTATTTGGAATACCATTGTTTCTCGGAGTTGTGCTAACTATTATCGATGTGCTTATTGTTTTGATGGCATATAGACCAAATGGGCCAATGATTATTGTACGTATTTTTGAAGCGTTTGTTAGTTGCTTAGTGCTAGGAACCTTGATATGCTTTGCTACTGAATTGGTAGCAGTATCGAATTTAGTGACATTGGGGGAAATTATGGAAGGGTTTTTGCCATCTAAAACTGCTATTCAAAACGATGGATTATATATCAGTTTGGCGATTTTGGGTGCTACAATTATGCCACACTCTTTATATTTAGGATCAGGTTTAGTGCAACCTAGATTAAGAGAATATGATATAAATCACGGGAATTATGTTGCTGATCCTGATTTGGATTCTGGTGAAGCTGATGAGAAGTATAAGCCTTCAATTGATGCCATCGATGATACGATGGCTTATACGATTACCGAATTGATTGTATCGTTATTCACCGTTGCTCTTTTCGTTAATTGTGCAATTTTAATTATTGCAGCTGCTACATTTAGTAAATCAGAGACTGATAACAGTAGCGAACCTGCTGATTTATTCACAATTTACAATTTAATGATTGAGAACGTCTCTAAGACTGCTGGGACGATATTTGCTCTTGCATTGTTATTCTCTGGGTTATCGGCTGGTGTTGTTTGTACTTTGGCTGGCCAAATGGTTTCTGAAGGGTTTTTAGACTGGACTATAACACCATCACTTCGAAGAATTATAACACGATCAGTCGCCATTGTGCCATGTCTTGTGGTGTCATTAGTCGCTGGCAGATCAGGTTTATCCAGCATATTAAACTTCTCACAAGTGGTTCTTAGTTTCTTGTTGCCATTGGTTTCCGCTCCTTTAATCATATTCACTAATGACAAGGAAATAATGAAAGTTGCAATTAGCAGGAACTCGTTATATCACACAAGGAACAGTTTGTCGGTACAGTTAGAGAGTATGATTGATCAAGACACCATAACACACAGAGAATCGACATCAGAAGATGGTGTTCGCGAAGACGCTGATCTCTTGTTGGAGAATGATGATGATATTGTCGATTACAAGGATTTAAGTAATGGAAGAATAACAAAAATTATGTCTGTTCTGATTTGGGGGTTTATTACGTTTTTAAATTTTTATTTGATATTCTGTATTGCAATTGGAAAAGATATTCCTTTATGATTTTTTTGTTGCATTTGTTTTAGTAAAAGATTGAAGGACACACAATATATATGTATGTATATAAGCAATATATTTATTCACAACACAAATTCTTCTGGCTGAACTTCAGGTATCAAATTTTTAATTATATGTTGAAGGCTTTTTTGTTTCTTTTCAATGGACTAATTCTTCCCAATTTGTCCATTAATTTCGCCTTATTTTCCTTATTCATATTATTAGTTGCCGTTGTGAGTTTCGCTCTTGCTGTTGCAGTTTCGTCTTCTTCAATTTCTTCACTGATTTTTCGTTTACTAAGTAACTTCTTCTTTCTCTTTGTTGGCAATTTTTTAACCACCATAGGAGTCAGACTGAAAATATCTTCTGGTTCACCACTTTCATCAAACAACGATTTCTTTCTCTTATTATCATTGTTATTCTTCAACTCTATCTTCTCATTCACTTTACCTTTCAATGGAGAATTATTACCGCCACCATCAGCTGCCACACCTTCCACATCCCCAGGGGTCTTGAATAAACTGTCAGTCTTTCCAGAAGGTACTAGTGATCGAGGCGTTGAAGTTGCCAACAATTGCTTCTTGCTGTTGTAATTGTTATTTAACTTCTTCAGTGAATTCATAGTTGGCGACATAAAGTTGAATGGTTTAACTGGTGATGGTGTACGTCTCGTAGGCGAAGGAGTTCTATCATAAGGATTTGGAGATTTCAAGTTAAATTTTGTTAGATAAGGAGTAGTTGAAAATTCTGATTTAGCGTTCAAGTTTGGTTTCTTATTATGTGATGATTTCAATGAGCTTTTAAGTTTAGCAGTAGGTAATCTTGACTTACCTACAGGAGAAAACAGAGCCAATTTTTCTTCCAAGGTTTTTTCTTTCAAGGTTTTATAATTTTGTTTCAATGCTTCTATTTCTTTTTCATAATTGGCCTTTTGATTCAATTGTTGATGCTTCAATTTTTCATTTTCAGTTTTCAATTTTTGAATTTCCTTTGACAGATCACCAACTTTTTTCAATCGTTCCAATGCCTTGTTTTTAGCTTCTAGTTGAGCCTTCAATTGGTTCACTTGGGTCTGAAGAATAAATGCTTTATCTAAATTTAGGTCAGCAAGAAGCAGCGATGAGTTGCGACTCTTCTGCTTCTTTGATGGCGCTTTTTGTTGCATCAATTCTTTTAGTAGTAGTAAAATCTGGGAAGAATGAACGCGATTCTGTTCTTCCATTTCGATCTTATTAAGTTCTGCCTGGGCGCCATAGTAGTTTACTATTTCATTGACAATTTCTCTATCCATTTTTTTCCAATGGCAAAATAACTTATGTCAAGGAGCTTGCGTAAGGATTGTACAAAGAGAAAACAAACAAAAATTTTAAAGGTGTGAATCGATCGCGGCGCGCACAGTTTGAAAAACTACTAGAAAAATTCCTGTGGGAGACATTGCGAAACCTATGGGGGCAATCAATTCACAATAATAATGGTAAATATCGTGTCCTTTCAATTCATTGGTTAGACCATGTCTTTTGTCAGTATTGTGAAGTATAACATTCTGTTGAAGTCGCGTTGTTTAAGTTTCACAGGGTGAGGTTTAATAGATTGGCCACAATGAAAAATCGTCATTGGAATCAGAATTTATGAGAAAACAATTCGAATAAGATGAAGGTAGGTAAAACCTTAACTAGCTTTCTTTTGATCATCATATCGATATCAAGTCTAATTTGCACAGAGTTATGAGCAGTAATAGCTACCAGTCTGTCAAGATGACAATTGTGATCAGTTATTCTCAATTTGCTTGGCTCTTTTCATGAGCCAGTATACGATAACTACGGCTATTTCCGTTGGAGCACTATCTTGGCCTAGGTTAGATCAACGCAAATATTTGGCATCGATCGCTCACTGAGAAAATTGCACCTGGGAGAACTATTGGCTCACGCACGAATCTTTGCTTCCATTTCTCGTAACGATGTTGAATTTCCCTTGATTTCTCTGATGTAATTATAGAAATCGATTGAGATGTGGCTATTCTGTTTATCCAGTAATAAAGTTTTTCTTCAGTTCCCGTCAACCGTTGAATCTTAATTTGCTCATGAGGTCAACATTTCGTCATCTTCTCATATCATCACCATTAGAGCTTTTAAAAATCCCTCAGATATCTCTATCTCACAATTTTCGATCTTCACTAGTAAACATAAATTATCAAAATACACATTATTCCCTCAAATTTAATGTGTATAATTACCAAATAGAGTAACTGAAGCGTTGCTCGTCAGTGATTCTTATTTGAGGTTTACGGAGTCTGCATAGTAATGCTAAGATATGTAGATGGTGCATGTTATCACGTGGTGATAACGCGTTGTTTACAACATTAGAAGAAAATCACTCATTGAAAATCTTCATCTAAAAATATACCTGCTACTCCACTCCTCGTTTCAGGCCCCTGTTCCATTCGATCTCTCGTCTATTTTGCAAGAATAAATACACTAAAATAAGATCAAAATCATTCAAAGTTTATTTAGTTATCATTCTTAAAGCCAGAGTTGTAAGATATAAATGACAAACCCTAACAGACGCTCCAGTCTTTCAAGTGAAAATAACAACACTTCAATGAGTGGACCTGAAGATTCCACTGCTGGAGTCCACCAGTTCATTCATTCCACTGTTGATCAACAAAACCAGGCCATTCTCGGTGCATCTAGAAGTGGACTTGTGGCCGATTTTGTCAGAGATAATTTGGTTGAAGAAAATCAAGAGTTCAATGAGGCTGAAGTGTTGTCTCAGTTTGATCAATCTTATGATGGTGACAACGATGACAATGCTTCATTTAATGAATTATCAGCTTTAAGATCAGTGGCATCAAGAAACACTTATTCCACGTTTGGTGGTTTCGGTGCTAATCATGGGTTATCCAAAGTGGGATCAAGAAGATTCAGTCGAGCAGTTAATCCAGATTTGTTACAACAAGAGCTTGGGTTATTGAAGGATAATGGGTACGATGTGAATAACTTAGCAAGAACTATCAGTAAGCAGTCATCATTCAATAGAGGACCTATCCCATATACGCCTTCGATTTACGGCACAAGTTTTGCGCCAGGAGGTGCCGCGCCTCAGGATATTGAAAGTGTAGTTAATTTGTGGGATGAAGCTGTTGAAAATGGTGATATCACTGACGTGAGAACTACTACTGAATTAAAAGTGTTGGTAACATCATCAATGCCGTTGATTGTTACGTTTTTATTGCAATCATTACTTGGGATCAGTGCATTGTTCTTCGTTGGGAAATTAGGTACCATTGAATTGTCTGCTTATACCCTAGGAGCAATGACGGGGAATATCACTGGTTTAGTTATAGTTCAAGGTCTATCCACTTGTTTAGATACACTATGTTGCCAAGCATTTGGTGCTGGAAAATTCCATTTGGTGGGAGTCTATTTCCAGAGATGTACCTTTTTAATTTTTATAATTTTCTTGCCAATTTCATTGTTCTGGTTGACTGCTGCTGAAACTTTTATCAACTATTTGATACCTGAGAAACAACTATCTCATTTAGCTGCATTATATTTGAGATATTTGATCCCAGGTATCCCAGGGTTTGTCTTATTTGAAACTGGGAAGAGATTTTTACAAAGTCAAGGCATTTATATTGCTTCGACATATACCTTATTCGCTGCTCTTCCAATCAACTTTGCCTTGAATTATACTTTAATTATCAGTAATAATTTTAGCGTTGGTTTCATTGGCGCACCTATTGCTTTATCGATTACATTTTGGTTATTGCCATTAGGGTTATTGACTTACACAATTTTGTATAATGGTAAAGATGGATTTGAGCCATTGAGGTGTTGGCCTGGTATTAAGCTTTCATTGTTGCTCAAAAATTGGGGGTTGATATTCCAATTAGCAATTCCTGGTACCATCATGTGTTTAGCAGAATTGTTAGCTTTTGAAATTTTAACATTTTCGGCTGCCAGAATCAGTCCAGAAGCACTTGCCGCACAATCTATTATTGCCAGTATTGGATCAATCAGTTTCCAAATCCCATTTGGTATTTCCATTGCTACTTCAACCAGAGTGGCTAATTTGATTGGTGCAGGATTGCCCCTGTTGGCTAAGAAAACTACGAAGATTTCGATCTTGTTTGGGATTATGGTGGCTTTCTTGATTAATGTGAACATTTTGTATTTTGGTCGAAACATAATCCCAAAGTTTTTCACTGACGACGAGGCCGTTATCGATCTAACCACTAAAAACATCCCGTTGATTGCTTTTATTTCAATTTTCGATGAAATCACTGCTATTTCCTCAGGCATTTTGAGAGGAATGGGATTACAGAAGATTGGAAGTTACTTGAATTTGGGTTTCTACTATTTGTACGGAGTCCCTAGTTCTTTGATTTTGGCATTCACTTTTCATTTGGATATTGCTGGGTTATGGCTAGGTGTTGGGTCCGCGTTGGCAATTATTGGATTTGCTCAAACGTACATTGTTAACACCGCCGACTATGACAAATTGATTGAAGACGCCAAACTTAGAAACGCCGAGGATGTCTGATCTGATGGCTTGTTTATTTACTTTTAGATAAGAAATGAAATTCTCATGACTACAATATTATTTATTTACAGCATATTTAATTTTAATATTTAATTTACTACTCCTCCAAAACCAACTGGCTTAATGGAGTCTTTAGGAACCACACTCATAAATTTGTAGATTTTCCCCATTGACCCAGCAGATTTCTCAGTTAACCTTAAGTAAGACTTTCGAATATGTTCTCTTTTCTCCTCAGTCTGCGCCAACTTCATCAAATGGTCAGTTCGGTGCGCCATGCCCAATTCATTTAACCAATCACCTTGTTGCACAGGTCCATGAATATCGACAGGCTTTCCCGAACTCAACATCAGCTCCTTTATTGCCTGAAAATCCACATCTGCACTTAAATCGACTTTCCCTGGATTTTCAAGCGGTGACACAATCTTATGATCTCTAATCCCTCGAAACGTATTGTTTGGAATTGTCTCCGCTGGGCCATAGTCTATGAACAAGCCGGCCCCTGATGAGTCACCTGTAATCAATTTTTGAATCATTTTAGCGTAAGTTAAAGTCTCCGGAGAGATTTCCACCCTGGAGCCAACCAACGCATTATCATGTCGTGGAGAATTTTGCGGTAAATAGGCAGCTGTTGTCTTAGTCGGCGCCACAACTATGTGAAACTTGCCTTTTTCTTGTTGATTGTAATCCACAAGACACTCTCTCCATCCATTGTCGGTCTTCTCAAACTGCTTAATTGGCAATGCATCGAAAAATTCATGACAAATAACGTAATTCGTCATGCCTTCATACCCCAAGATTTCCATATCTTCTTCAGTTTCTAACCAAGTGATTTTATTTCCCCATATTGTTGTTGCTGACCATCCAATTTCACCTTGGACAAACTTTGAGTTATCTTTACCGCAGAGCAAATCATGTTGAGCTTGCCTGAGGATAGGGGAAGCTTCAACAAGCACAAGGTCAACCGGTACAGATTGTGACCTATTGAGTCGATTGAACGACCTTAGTATGTCATACATCAACGTTCCTTTGCCGGGTCCAAACTCAATAAACTGAATTCTTTTACCCACACTCGCTAGCCGTCTTGTGAAGAACCAAACCCCAATCATCTCCCCAAACATCAGGGAAATCTCCGGCGAGGTGACAAAGTCCCCTCGGGTAGTAACTCCTAGTGGGTCTCTTGTGGTATAGTATCCATATTCAGGATGGGTCAAGCAGGTCTTCATGTATCCTGAGAGTGAAATTGGTCCTGTTGTCTTGATTGTTTCGATTAAAAGATCAGATAAATCATTGATCTGGATTTTCTTGATTGGCATCTTGACTGATGGCTGTGGCTGAGGAGGCTGGGCAGCCTTAGGAAGTGTACTATAGAGCCTCCATTTTCGAGGTACTCTTCGAATCGTTGCGCGAATCATCGTAGACTCTGTTGATTGTTTGGATTGCAGATTCTTTTTTTTTTTTCTGAAGTTTACCTTTTTTTTTTTTTTTTCAGAATCTGCATAATGCATCAACATTAACGGCGAACTCACAAGCAAGATTTAATTCAATTCAGATTCAACTACGTAAATAGCCAAGTAAAAATAGACTAATGGCTAAAACCTCTATCTGCCACAATTTAACAAGCGAGATATTTTTCTTGAAGATTCTCAGTGTTCCTCATTTACTTCTCAGGGTCTCGCGAATTTGTACAGTTTCAACACCACATTGACAGTCAAGAAAGACAACACATCAAATAGTTTTTCAATGTCATCTAATGAAGTCTTACCAGGAATATCACTAATAATTTGCTTGAATTACTTTCCTGATTTTTTTTTAAAAAACTGATTGACCAATTTTAAAATCATTTACTCTAGTTTTCAAAATTTTGAGAGATTTTAAGTTATGCAAATAGTGCAGCGTAACCAATCAATTGTATTTCCACTCCACAACATTGCCATGTGAAGTATACCGAACGGCTTTCCTGGATCCGTTCCTTCAAACGTAATCAACAGAGCTACTAGTTCGAATGAAGTAAAATGATTCAAGATTTTGTATTTCAAAACTGGTCAAAACAGTCATAAGCTTGAACTTGGTACCCCTATAACGATTAAGCTTTAACATTTCAAAATTGTTGAAAAATTCAAAAGAGAAAGAGCACTCAACAATCTTAGGGCCCTCCAAATTTTCAAAACATATTTATTCCATTAGAATATTTTGCAAACTCGTTTTCTTGCGGGCATCGCCCTCATAAAATCTTGGTATCAATTATGCGAGAAAGCGCACGATGATATCCCTGGAGACACTACTCAAAGCTACAACAATTAAATACTAACTGCTTCAATGCGTTTATCCAGCTATGATTCAAGAATTCTTTATATCTAACCAATTCGCAATCAATCCATTAATATTGAATTCTAATAACTTTTCGGTTCACGAAAATGACTCTTTGATCGACTAACCACTGGCACCACGACGCCAATTGGATCGCCCGCAGAAATATAGCCAAATAATTCTTATTTCTGACTGAGGTAACTGAAATATAACTGGAAACAAATTTCGCGCTGTGGCCCAATCTAAGGATTGGCCACGATTTGAAACGAGATCAGATGGAAACTTGAAAAGATAAAGGTTGACAGAGTGTTGAGAAACTAACTACAGTTTATGATTTTCAAGTAATTTTAAAATTTGGGATTTGTCAGCTATTTGTGAGTAAAAATTGGGGGGTATACTCAGTTTTATCATTAGAAACCCAGAATATCATATAAGATCTTTTGGCAGCTTCCATTCCGCAGCTTCCATTTCGCAGGGAATAAAATCCTCTCAGAAAGCAGCATGAAATTTGTGGGGCCTCACTGGGTGTCCTCCTTCGCTTACATTTTTAAAATTATTTGGTACATGAGGTAAGATATTTTTTACTCCAATGGAAACGTCGAGGATTGCAGGTTTCCGTTTCAGGCATGACTGACTGAAAAATTAGCAGAAAATTCGTGTATTGGTTAATTTGTGGTTCACTTAAACAATCGAGAGGTCAGCGCAACGGAAAATGAGGTCACTAGTAGCAATAGCGATTCCGTTGTTGAGTTTAACATAAATTTCACTTTACATCACTCAAATTGAATAATTAGATATATGACCATAGTTTGAGTTAATCAATATTTTCGTTTTGAGAAATTGAAGCCTTGCCCATTTTGCTTGACATACGAAGTTATCTTAATCAATAAGATAGCATTAAGAATTATTGAGTATCCATAAATCAGCGACCCTGCTGCAAACTGAGCATTCAGTTGGTTTTAAACTCCCTCTTGAAAAGATACAATTCGTAATAATGAGTCGCATATACCTAGATTGGTTTTGCGTCATTTTATTTTTTCTGAATTCGCAATATCGAAATTGCACAACTGCAAGATAAACCCATAAAATAAAATAATGGTTATTAATATTAAAATATCAAGTATCATATCTAATTATAGTAGAATCTTTGTCTTCTATTATAACATCATCTGATTCATTCAATCTATGAGTAGTCTTGGTGGCGGTTATATTTCTCAATGTATTCTTCATGGTGACAGAACCAGTTTGTAACTCAGCAATCCGATTTAATCCGACATTAGTAATAGGTGCTACTGTTGCTTGCTTAGGGTGGTGTTTCAATTTATTTCCAATAATTTCACCAGTGTGATGGATCAACACTTTGATCAAATCTTTCTTCACGTCTAACGCCAAATCCTTGAATGTACAAATATAATTCAAATATGATAATGACGGAATCTTTACAACTAAATTTTCAACATTTGCAATACTCAGTTGCTTGTTCCCTTTAAAACTAAGACACAATGTCGTTCCTAAAATTTCAGTTCGGTTGAAGCTAATAAATTTAGAGGATCTTTCCGCCATCTCTCTGAATGAATCTAGGGTTTCTCTGGCGTGGCGCGATTGATGCAGCAGTTGTAGTGCTTGTTGTCTCTTTGCTAATAATTTCAGATTGAAACTTTTTGTGCGACTAACGCTAGTGGAAATTGATGAGTCACTTAAAATTTCCATCTTTGGTTCATTTTTTGTAGGAAAAACGTAGTCAAACAACTTCTTTGCACTGTTATTATCGATTTGGATTTGAATTGGCTCGAAATGTAATTTCAAGTTGTCCATAACCACAATCCCACCAATTGGGGCCAATTCTTTCCAACTCACAGCAATCATTCTCTTACTTTCTGGTAAATACGGTTTCACAAATTCCTGATATTTGGCCTCAAGTCCTTGGTAAAACCCTTGAATCATTCCAACAATAACTTCATTAGAAATGGACCCATCAACGTGATTGATTCTGTGATAGCTAGATCCACTCAATGACAAATCTAAAAATGGTTCTCGGTTTTCATCTAACAATCTCCATATAATTTGATCAGTGAAAATGTTCCATTTTAATTCAAGTTTCGAGCTGGTTTGATTAGCAACCGAGTTTTGTATTGCTCTAACAGAATAAAGCAATTTCAATTTTAATTTTGATACCCACATATCTAACAAGATTAAATGATTCTTTTCGGTTTCTTCCAACTGAGAATCTTGCAAATTCAAGCTAAATCTAGTTTCGCGTAACGCTCTCAATTGAACTTGAATATCCTCTACGTACTTATCGATACTTTCAAGGGCTTCCAAATCTGATGCTAAGACCAATTCTTTAAGTTTCTGAGATTTCTTGCTAGATTTAAAATCTGCAAAAAGTAAAAGATTGGTAGCAATAGTGTAAATAACATCAAATTGGAATGGAGTACATTGAGCTACCATTTGAGGTGCATCAACTCTGATAATTTGACATTGTTTCATTTCAAAATTGGAAACATCCTCATCATTCTTAATGAAGAACAAATTGTTCAATTTATCAAATCTCAATCCGACAGATGACTTCGAAGTAATTGATAAATCATCAATTTTCTCTGAATCATAAAACCCTTCAAAACAAATCCAAGGAGGCCAATTTTCCAAGACTCCATTATTACCAAAGCTTTTATCACGGAACAAAACAATATCTTTCTTCCAAATATCTTCATATGACACAACAAATGTTTGCATGTCTCTCAAATAGAGACCATATCTGGTTTCAATCAATCTTGCAACATTATCATCTTCTGATTCATGTTCCAAATTCTTAGCATTAATGTCCAAAATTTTCAATTCAATATCTTGGGCTAAAATCAAAGCAACCGAACTCTTTTTCTCTTCAGATTGTAGTTGAATTTGCGGACAAATAAGTTTAACGAGGTACGAGTATTCAACTTTTGAGAAGCCTTCATCAATTTTACACAATTCTTCATCAAAATTATCCAAATATTCGTCACTTGAAACATCAATTTTGCATTCTATATTATTCAGACTTTCTTTGTTGTTATTAGTCATCACATTTTCTTTAGAAAGATCCTCCAAATATTTGATAATTTTCCGACCCATAAAATATCTATATGATCGAATGTCCCCAATTTCAGTTAAATATTTTATGAAATTATTTCGTAATCTATTATTCCATTTCAACAACAAATCGTGAACAATAAATCGGTTAATAAATTTACTTATCGACTCCAATGAAGAAGTTTCACGAATTTCACTAAATGAAAGGTGACTGCTCACCTCTGATCTCATTCTTGATAAATTATGACCAAATTCTTCAGCACTTGGAGAATGATCATGAATTTCCTCCAAACTGGCATTTTTGACAAATTCTTTCAGTTCACTAACCGCCGCTTTAATAGTATTCAAACTAGCTCTCAACAGCGCCAATTCTTCATTTAATTTCTCGACCATTACGTTAGTAGTCGGATTTTCCGTTAGCTTCTTAAATCTCAACTTTGCATCTTTAATTTTATCTTCCAATTCTTTGGCTCTAGCTTCAACCAATTTAATTCTAGTTGCCTCTTGAGCTTCAATAGAATCATACAAACATTGATGACTTGGTTCATCCCCAAATGGATACATTTGCTGAACAATGTCTTTATCATTTTGTCTAATATGTGTAAATCTTGGAGTAAAAAATAGTGGCATAATTTCAACTTTTGGCTTCTTGGAAACTGGTTTAGGATAAGTCATTTCAACATAATCATCAATGTCAACCCACCCAAGTAAATTATCATCATCTTTAACATTATTAGATTTTTGACCTCTAGAAGCTTCTAAATTCTCCAAATCAGGAAAAATAATATTTGATGACTCTGAATCAGTAGTTGAAATCGACGAGCTAGTTTCACTATCCATTTTCAAACTTTTAATCAACAAATCTTCCGATGATACTTCATTGAATGAGGTATTCAATACTCTGGCATCACATTCATGACAATCAATTTTCCCCTCATTGAATTTCATTCTCCAGATGTTCTTGTCAATTTTCAATAAATCTTTCTTGTATCTAAACTTTTGCTTTCTCTGATGCAAATCTAACTTAAGAACGTTTGCCTTCATTTTGACACCGGTGAATTGAACTTCGTTTCGTTCCAGCAAGTTCTTGACATTAGAATGTCTGAAAAAATGGGAAACAAAAACTGGCGATAATTGAATTTGATATTTTGTAGTGAAAAGGCAAGCACCAAACTTCATATTACCTGCGACGCTTTCAATTTCTTCACTTTTAAACAATGCGCCGCGCCGAACTGGAAGTCCCAAGGAATTGTTAAACAACCCCCACCATTGAAGAAAATAAAATGTAAGGTATGGCGACAAATGGAATGCGCTGTAAGTATCCTCCATAGAACAATCTGGATTATCATTGATGTTAGAGAATCCAATCGCTAAATGAATGTAATTACTTCTAAAACCTTTATATGAATCATGAGTTTCTGGATGCTCAAGGTAATTCGGATTACTTCGATGAACATCATAGTGAGGAATGAATTTATTTGTTCTTTTAACATCACCAGGTTCAGCAAAGCTGCTGCGGATTTCATCGCGCTCAAATAATAATCCAGCACACCATTCAATATTACCCACCAAGTTAACCACAATTTTCTGGAAATTCTCAGATTCTAACCATTGTGATGAACATGCCAGCTCGCTTTCATTTCCAGAAAATTTCCAATAATGTTTCAAATTAGCTGAGAATTGTGGGATGGCAAACATAAACTGTTTGGATTTCACCATCAACAACTTGGAAGGGTCATCATTCGGGTTAATATCAAGTGCGACATTGTTATTCCAACTAAACACAAACCCACATCCATCACCAGTCAACTTATATGGGTCCAGCGATCCTTTAATGAAAAAATTCACTTTGCCTACCCACTCAAAATGGAAACGGCCATGAATCAATAATCGAAGCTTATCCCACCATCCAATCTTTGGTGATCTATCCAATGGCGGTTTACTAACATTATCTAAACAAAGCATTGCTGCTGAAATTGATGGTTGGTATGATTTACACCAAGTAAGGATCGTTGATCTTGTTGATCTAGAAATTATTCTCATGTCAGTGTAAAATTTAACTGGGTCCAACGTTCTTGAAATTTCGCTGGCATAAAATGGATTGTCCAAATTTCTTTTCAAATCTTTAACAGATGGCAAGAATGGTACTGGAATCACTCTGTACGCCGCAGGACCAACATTTAATCTTTCAGCAAACACGACGTTCCCACTAATAGTCATCGCGGGCAAATCAGTCTTAGAACCATGGTTAGGGAAATGGATAAGCGGCAAATGATAATCTCTTAACAAGAGAGTAATTGTATCACAATCTATTGTCATGAAAACTGGTATTAGCAATGTGTATTGTGAATCTTTGGGGATCCCTTTCCCAATATTAAACAAGAAATCTTCCAAAGTTGATGGAAACTTTGGCTTCTCAACGGTTAAGCTAAAATTTGCAGAAAATAATGATAACAAGTAAGGATCCAGTCCAAATTTAGCAACATTATAATTCTCCTCGGTTTCAATATCTCTAATATTTTCACCCAACAAACATTTCTTCCTGTTTTTCAATGTAGCTGCTCGCAAATTAAGTGCTTTCTTGTAACGACGAACCCAAGATTTACTGAAATTCTCAAACAAAGTTTCTTTCAACTTTACCATTTCATCAATTAATTTAACAAATGCTTGATGCTTGTCTCGATTATACTTCTTCAGGTTTATTGGATACAGTTTGAATCTCAGTAAATCATAAAAGCGTAACTCAGCTTCTTCAATGAAATGACTATGATCCCTTTTAAGATCACCTAAAGGAGAACTGAATTGCTCTTCCAATTGATTCAATCTTTCCTTCATTCTTTCATCAAATAGTATCATTTTTTCATGTCGCTCTTTCTGTTCTGCCAACCCTGCTCGGAAAACCAATCCCAATTCTGATTCAAACTGATCATCTTTGACCTCAACACATAACTTGTCACTCTTAATTTGAATTTTTGGAACCTGTTTAGGGTCTTCAGCCATCGATACCAATCGAGTAAGCTTCTTACCATTCTTCAAACATTTGTAGTTATGAACAATTTGTCTAGTTGCTTTGAATACCGTGATGATGGAATCAGTAATTTTATAAAATAAAAATCTGAACGGCAAGGATAATCTGAATTCCTGCATGTTAAAAATAAAATCTCTATTGAGATTAGTTAGAAGATCATTGATGTTTGCCAAACAGAAAATTTTTTCTGTGGTTTCTGCTCGCTTGGTGTAAACTCTGATATTTCTAGCATTCAATTTTGGACTTTGTTGTACAGCACAAGAAATTGATAAACCATTGGAAGTACCCAATAAGAACAAATTATCTGGCAAATTGGCAGCCACCGAAAAATAGCCTATCTTCAATTGAATATTTGCAACTTTCGAGGATGATGATTGCGGTTCTTTTACTATCTTGTTTAATGATGGATCAATTCTTTCTTGAAAGTAGCGAGTCAAATGATTCACAACAAATAACACCCAAATCGTGGCCATATCAATATTTGTATTAACTTTTGGTAAATCAATGCATAAACTATTATCATCAAGAGTGATTTCAGCAGATGGAACGCTAATGAAGTTATTAGCAATCGGACGATCTTCAATACTATTTAAATTTTTCTCATAAACTGTTAGAAATTTAGTATTAACAGCACTCAATTTCATCCTATGGCTAGTAGATTTTAGGGAGTTAACAAAAGTAACTTGTGAGCATTGAAATCGAACCCCACGTAACCCACGAGACAACTCTATTTCTTTATCATCATCATTCATAACTTGCACTTTAGGAAGAACATCTCTTGAAGCAAACGACATTGTAATCCCATCAACAACCACTTCATAATCAGATTCAGTGAAAATATTAATAAGTGCGCCACCAAAGTCATTAACGGCTTTTTGCCTTTGGTCCAAATTTTTAGATTCTTGTTGTTCAGAAATACTCTTAATTGTATTAATCAATTCACATAATGCAAGGAGTGCAGTATGCTTTGTTAAATTTACAGCTGCGTTTTTCACTTTGGCATTGGTCTTGATAGCAATACTATAATATCTTGTTAAATTGTGAACCTTAGCTGGACTATAATCAATATCGATATACGAAGATGCTGCATACTCGTCAAAATGACAAAGTGGGAACCAAGAAAGCGCAAAATCTGATGCCTGCGAATTCTGAGACTCAAATGGAAAACTTTTAACAATCACTGATCCGAATTCAACTGAAGTCTTAATTGATTTAATGTAGCATTTAACTGATTCTGGATTTTCATAACTCATGGAATAGGGTGAATCACCCAAGATTGAATCATCATTAGATTCAACTATATCGTTGCTATCAGATGAGGTAAGTTCGGGATGATTGAAACTTGTGGAAGCGTGGCGATTAGAATTGATTGATCGCAACTCATATAAGAAATATTTCCCTTCAATCAACATTATGGTTCTATGCTTGACCTTCCTTTCCGGAATAATGATAGCAGAACTACCAATCTTGCAATAAATATCAGAAATATAAACCTTCAATTCTGCAAATGGAAGCAATTTCATGATTTGCTCAATACCCGCTTTAGGGACTACCGGAGATGATACCGTCAATTCATTTCCACTAGTAACAACCGTCTTTTCGTTCTTTCGATTCTTTTTCAATTGGTTCAACATTCTACCCAAGATATAAAACTCTTGAGGAGAAACCTCAATTCTTGGATTATTAACAATAAAGTCCATGACAAATTTGTATTCTGGGATTCCTAATTCTTGAAAACAACTCACCAAATCATCCAGAACTTCATTTAGTGTCGAAAAACTAGCCACTGAAAATGCTAACGCCGTAAAGCTATAAAAGTTGGTAATTGTCGTGCTTGTAATTAATGGGAAATACGCCACAGTTTTATCCATAAGATCAAATGCCATTCCCGATATTGATAACACTAATTCTTGATTTCTACACTCAGCAGCTGAAAGACAGGTTGATTGATTATCACCAAATTCATTATCGTCATAAAACACAGATTTCGAGTTCTTGATATTCCTACTACTCAAGGCAAAATTTTGAATCGTTAGCAGCAAAGAATAAGTTTCCCGAAATGCATCTTTAATTGGGACCCCATAATTTATTTCAGTTTTTAGAAACTTGTAACCTAATTTCAAATTGGTAAACTTGATATCTACTAATTTGGTTTTGTGGAAAAGTTTCTGAAATTGTGTAAATTTTTCAGCAAACAGTAACTCGTCCCTATGAGCTTTCGATGCAGGCGGGATTTTGTAATGAACTAAATGAAGCGGAATTAAAACTCTTTGAAATAATGCCAGTACGCTAAAATCTCCATAATCTAAGCTATGGTTTTCGCCTAAATGTAAACCATCAGGAATTTTCCCCTCAACAAGATTCAAACGGGCCAGACAATTAAATTTAATCTCATCAAATATTTGCTCTTCCAACTGCAACCCTTGGTTATCATCATGGCTATTTATAAGTTCCATATTTTTCATCAAATAATTGACATTATCTTTTATCAAATCAGTTGTTGCACTCGTTGAAGCATTTTTTATATCAAATGAAATTCTGGAAGCAACTGAAGCTTTATTAAACAACAAGTGAAAGGCAATCATCAGAGAATCATGTAAGCTTCTCCCACAAAACCCTGAAATTTCTGATAACTCAATGACATTTTTAATTTTTATTGGTACAGTGACCCTTGGAACATCAGTAATATTCTTTAAAGGTTGATTCTCATCGTGCAACTCATTATTTTCAGACGAAGAATTATTGTAGCAATCTGAATCTTTTAGACTAGAATAAATTCTGGAAAATACCTTCTTTAATTTTTCAAAATTGACTTGCTTGTCTGATCCTCTTAATACATCATCAATCAAAGAATCAAATTCAATCTGTTGCTTAACTGAGAGATTCTCCTTTTGTGATTTTATTGTATCAAATATTTTAACAAATTCTTCATAATCACTAATGGAATTCAAAGTTTTCTCTAATTTCTCAATTTCATAAGAAATATTCCCACTAAACATATTATCAAAATCATCAAATTGGGACTCTTTAAGTATAGCAGGCAAATCAATTTTGAAACTTTTGATTTCAATCTTGAAATTTAATAGCTCGTTTAATAATGAGTTTGCGCTCTGAAAATCATTGTCAAGAAATCTGGCAATGTATTGCAATACCCTATTATTATCAGGCAGTGGTTGTTCATCTTGATTGATTCCTCCGGCAACTGGTGGCGGGCTCAAACTTAATAATTCAATTAATTCGTTCTTGATAATCAATTCAATTTCTTCAATCAATATCAGATTTAGATTGTCAGTTTTTGTATTGGTGGTTGTAATTTCAACTCTTCTGCCTCTTCTATCTTTTCTTCCTCTTGATCCCCAAATTGGCAGAGGTCCCATATGATGTGAAGGTGGAGGAGGTGCACCGATTAGGAATCTCATTAATGGGAAATAAAAAAAGCTTCGCATAAAAACATTGAAGATTCGCCCCATTATACTTATGACTGTCGAAACTGCATAGTACAATTTCTCATTAAATCTCCTTAGTTTAGATGATACGTATGCTTTCAAAACTTTTCGTAAGAATGAAACAGTGACTTGCTTTATTTTGAGTTCTGCAACCACATCACCTCGGTGAATGACTGAAAATTGCAACCTACTATGGCTTGATATCCCAAAACTTCCCTTAATATCGACTGCTATGCAGGTTGCAAGGTTCTTTGACAAAGTCTTGGCTAAGCGTTTGGACAAGATCTTTTTTATAAAATAGTTGTATAAGTTTAATTTCAGCACGATTATTCCTATTATTGCAGATACGACGAATGGTATCACGACAATTGGTAACTCTCTAGCGAATGATTGCCAGGTAAAATTGAAATTTGACAATACATGAAAAATCATGAAAAATTGTGGGGGGATCATGAAAAATAACCCATTTAGGAAATGAAATAGTAGAGGGTTTTGGACGGCTAGACTATTTGAAAGAATAAATAGACCTGGTGGAGGTGGCGGCCCTGGGCCCAATCTTCGAGGTCTATCAAAGTGATTGTTATTGATTTTGACGTTATTCTGGGGTCCTGCTGCGGCCGCCATTGGTTGCAGCCCGTCAGGGTTCACACTCTGACGCTCAAATCTCCTAGGAGAATTCAAGGGATCCCTGAATCTTCGACCGCCGTCACCTCGATGACTTCCACGACGAGCAACCGGAGGTAAGATATTATGAATTATTGAGTTGAGCACGGTTTGATATAGCTGCTGCGCATAAGATGAAGAAGCTAAAGATCCAGAGCCAGGCGCTGATGCTTGATTTGCTATTGATTGACTATCATTGATAACAGCAAGCTGCGTAGTAGGTTTCTCTGTAATTTGAGACGCGTTTGTGACTTTATACCAACCAATGATGATGGCCAAAAGTGCAATTGCAACTGACGCATTGACAACCGCAACCCATCGCGAAGATCTACCAAGTGCTGCGGGCATTTTATTTTAGGAAATAACCTGAAAAATTTCTCTTGAATAATTATAATTTGAATCCTAAATACAATTTAGATACTATTTGGATAGTCCCTCTTATTGTTTTCAATACTGTTTATATAAATCAATTCATCAATGCTTCAAAATATTAAATCCTTAAAAAAACGTTGCTTCAGTTTTTGGTTTTTTTTTGAGGTTTTGAAAAATTATAGTTCAGGTCTTGTCTTTTTTACGCGCGGACAGGGAAATTTCGGATCGTTTGCTACTTTCGGGTGTATCCACTAAAATGGGGCGGTTTATAAAAACAAAACAAAAACATGAACTTTACAAGTTTTCTTATTATAGAGGATGGTTTGCAATTTTATTAGTGGGATATCTATGGATCAGTATATATATTTATATATATGGAATATGGCGAAATGATAAATGATAACTATGCAGCCACCATTAACATATACTATCTACAACCGCCGGGGCATTTAGCTGAGTTGCCAGCCGAGGTTCGCAAAACTACCAGCGAGATCCTGACAGTTGTTTGAGTTTGACCAAATGGCAGCCAGTAAGCAGTAATGTTTAGATAAAAGCTTCCACTCCTCCAATTCATCCAATAACTCCAAGGCTGAGATCCTTTGGGCTTCTTGTGGGGGAATCCACTTATCGTAGATGAAATTCATGTCGCTAACCAACACTATGTGATGGTGGCTATCTTCAACCACTTTCAGGAACCTTTGCTGTTGACTTTCGATATTCGGGAACGCCTTCAACGTAGGGATTGATAGCCCTCTAGACTTGAGGTTGTCAACCATGACATTACCAAAGTTGTCGTCCAACCCGATTGGTTCGTAGAGAACTAGTGCCCCCAGCTGAATATGAGAATGGAAACTCTGTAGGACTTTATTAGTTACATCAGGATCCATATAACATAGAACACACTCGCTAATTATCAATGTTGGCACCGTGAGATCAACAATAGTGCGATCTTCAAGGAAGCTATCCAACTTCTTGTTGTCTCGTAGATCCAATGGCACTAAATGATATCTATCCAAGTTCAAATGCCCAGGAAACTTATCAATATCGTTAGCTAGCATATAGCTCAAGTTTTTGAATGTGTCACAAGGGCCTTTGCCACCGGTTAGTGTTGACGACAATTTCTCGTTTTCCGCTATGATGCTTGATTTCAATTTTGTCGATTCAGGGAAATCTACTTCAATGTACTTCAAATGTGGATACCTTGGAAGCAAATCAAATACTCTGGTATCTGAGCCAGCTCCAATCGAGATTATCTGACAATTTGAACTGAATTGATCCAAGAATCTTGATATTGTGTCGTTGATAGCTACAGTTCGCAAATAAGTACCTCTCTTAATAATTGGGAACTTCGACGCTATTGCCGCTTCAGAGAAATTTTGCCGAATCACTTTTTTTACCCCCATTGGAGCTGCTTTACTGAATAGAGGGAGGTTATTCTTAATGCCATTGATAAACTCAACGACAAATGGATCGTCGTAATAATTTTTCAGTACTGCCGCGTACCTCGACGATAAAGCATCGAAGTCAGTGAATCTAATAGTATTATCATGTCTTTCCCTGGCGAACGATGAATGGCTCATCTTCATATATCAAATAGAATGAATATCTTCAAAGTCTTGATACCTCTTGCTTTACTAGTTCTCCCTCGTTGTTTGCTGGTTTTGTTGGTGTTTTCCTCCTCTGTTTTGACAGTTTCGAACGTTGTAGAGTGTGCCACATTGCCCTCGGATACAAGCCGTCGAGGGTAAATGCTGAGCTCCGAGGATGGGAATGTCATAGTCGGAATCAGCTTGGCACTCTTCCGCGAATCTTACGATGGCACTACTTCCGGGGGCGAGGCCCTGGTTTTTTTTTTTTTTTTTCTATTTTCTCTTGTGAATTTTCTTTCTTTTTTCTTTCTTTCTCTGGTTCATTTTTTTAATTTCAGCTTCTCTTTTTTTTTTTTGAACAAAGAAGGAAGGTAATCAAACATCTCAGCATATCCAAATCATTTCTTCGTCTATTTTCAAGTCAATTAAAATCATATTCAAATCGTCGCCAAGTTTGAATATCAAATTATAGTTGCTTAAATATATTCCAAAGCTTTATTTTTTATTTATTTTTTAGTTGACTGAACAGAAGCAGGAGCAGCGGCTGCTATATTTATATTTCCCCCCGCTCTCGCAAATTTTATATTATCAGAACTTTCCCAACACACCCCAATCAATTCATGACACCAGATTAAAGCTGATATAAAAGTGATAATATTCTAATATTGCTTTACTTCTTTTATATTTTTCAGTTTTTGTTTTCCACTAACTATTTCCATATATGCCTACAGCTATTTTAGAATTTATTATTATCTAATAACTGATTACTTCAAAAGTCACATTCATCCGAAGAAAATCGCAATAGATTTACAGCAATATAATAAAGACAAAGAGATTACTAGAAACCTAATAAATAAGATACCTAAAGGAAAAAACAAAAGACAAAAAAAACAAACAAACAAATAAAAAATATTCTTCTACTGCCAAAATTATAAATAATTTAGATTAGTCATGGGTAATTCCGGTTCCAAGCAAAAGAGTAGTGATGGCTTACCAAAGTTTACCCGAACAGACACTTCCACTTCACAAAGATCTGGAAGATCAGTAAGGTCAAGGCGTTCAATGAAAAGTAGAGATAATGATGATGCTGCGTCATTTAAGACGGCAACTAGCGAAATATCTAGAAAGTTTCCTAATTCTCCTTTGTTGTCTCGAAGGAACCTGACTCAAACCGTTACTAACGACAACAGTAATAACAATGATGATTCGGCCGCAAAAGATATAACTACTGCAATGAATAATCTAACGCTAAACGTCAATAATGAATCCGATAGTTATAGCCAAGCTACCTCATTAAACCTTCCACCTTCAATGATTCAAATGGAACCAAAGACTCCAATATTGATAAGAAGAGACAGCAACAATGTTTCATTAGCTGCCAACGATGTAACCACAACGACGACGACTACTACTCCTGGTGATAGTACTCCTAATAATGGCAGAGCTTTTAGTAGAAGTTCTAGTCGGCACAACAGCTTCAATAATAATGTTGATAAAAATGATACAAGTTCAGTGCCTACCTTGAGTAGGCGAAATAGTGATGCAGTAAGCATTGGCTCAGAATTGAATGGGATTTCAATAGATAAAAATGGGGATTCAGCAGGTAATGATGGTGGCGATCAGATATCGATAAATACTTCGTCAATCCCAGGAACTCCAGGACAAACGTTATCGCCGGCATTATCAAGTGTTAACACCAAGATTGCTTCGAATTCAAATAGTGGAGTGGTAATTGACGTTGAAGATTTAATTCAAAGATTATTGGATGCAGGTTATTCAGGTAAACGAACGAAAACTGTTTGTTTGAAAAATTCAGAGATTCAAGTGATTTGTTCTACAGCAAGAGAAATTTTCTTGAGTCAACCGACTTTATTAGAATTATCACCACCAGTTAAAATTGTTGGAGATGTTCATGGGCAATATAATGATTTGATACGGATGTTTACTAAATGTGGGTTTCCGCCTTCTGCAAATTATTTATTTTTGGGGGATTATGTTGATCGAGGTAAGCAATCTTTGGAAACCATATTATTGTTATTATGTTATAAGATCAAGTATCCAGAGAATTTTTTCCTACTTCGAGGAAACCATGAATGTGCCAATGTTACAAGAGTTTATGGATTTTATGATGAATGTAAACGAAGAACTAATGTGAAAACTTGGAAAATTTTCATTGATACTTTCAATACATTGCCAATTGCTGCAATTGTCGCTGGAAAGATATTTTGTGTTCATGGTGGGTTATCACCAACTTTGCATTCAATGGATGAAATTCGTAACATTCAACGACCAACTGATGTTCCTGATTTTGGATTACTTAATGACTTGTTGTGGTCAGATCCAGCAGATACTCCTAATGAATGGGAGGATAATGAGCGAGGAGTCTCATATTGTTTTTCGAAAGTTGCAATCAATAAATTTTTGACCAAATTTAATTTTGATTTAGTTTGTCGAGCTCATATGGTTGTTGAAGATGGGTATGAATTTTTCAATGATCGACTGTTGGTCACGGTTTTCAGTGCTCCTAATTATTGTGGAGAATTTGATAATTGGGGAGCAGTTATGAGTGTAAGTGAAGAATTGTTATGTTCATTTGAATTATTGGATCCATTAGATCCTGTTGCTTTGAAACAATTTATGAAAAAGGGTAAGCATGAAAGAAGAAATGCTAATAATTTACAGAATCAAGCTAGTGTGAATTGAATAAGCTTCTAGCAAAAAAAAATGAAAAAAGAGCCAATAAAAAAAATGAAAAATAAGATTTATGATTTTCTAAAGAACAAAACATATAAAAGAACAAAAAAACAAAAAACAAAAAAGCAAAAAAAAAAAAATAAAATCAATTTTAACTAACAGAAAAAGGAAGAAGAAACAAAGATTTTCTAATGACAGTATTTTATTTCTTGGAGAGTGATAGAGATGTGAGTGTTTTATTGATTATTACTATTGTTATTATTACTATTATTTTCACTTTTGTTATTTGATTATTATTATTATTATTATTATTATTATTATTATTATTATTATTATTATTATTATTATTATTATTATTATTATTATTATTATTATTATTATTATTATTTGTTAATATATTTTGTAAATGAGTTACTTTATTTGTAAATACATAAACAAAGCTATTTATTATTTCGTAACAAAAGCTAACCTATAGAGAAATAAATAAAATAAAATAAATAAATACACAAGAAAAAAACGCCACGCATAAATAAACTATCATAAAAATAAAAATCATTGGTTGTTATTGTTGTCACTGGTTCGCTTACCTTGATTAAATACTGTTGTTCTCGCAAAGTATACCCCGCCTCCTCTACCTCTGCCACCTCTAAACCCACCTCTAAATCCCGCTCTACGTTTATAATTTGATGAATGAGATTTAGATTCGGTCTTGCTATCTTCTTCCTTCTTATCATCGATATCAGCAGCAGTGGAACTTGTTTCTTCTTGAGACAGAGTCGCAACAACTTGCCCAGATGCCTCCTTTTTTGTATCTTCAATTTTATCAATATTCTTCTTCATTGGCTTTTTCCTTCTACCATTCTTGCTCTTACTATCGCTACTCTTTGACTTCTCGTTAGTAGTTTCTTCTTCCTCTGGTTGCTTTTCTTGCGAACTACTATACTTTGTTTTCTCTTCATCTTGCGTTGGTTCCTCTTTTGACTTATCAAAATCAACATTTTTGCCATTTTTATAACTAGGATTATAGTAATGGGTATTATATGATACAAATAAACGACCACTAGTGCCACCACCGCCAGCATTATCATTTTCATTTTTATTATTGTCACCACTAGGACCACCCCCAATTCTTCCAGCTCTGCTATTTCGTCTCTTGTCTAAACTTAACCTCTTCACGTCTTTAGAACCTTCTACTTCAAGCCCCTCTTTCTTAATTTCATCCTTCTTAATTTCAACCTTTGGTTCTTCGATCACCTCCTTCTTCTCTTTTTCAATAGTCGATTCCCGTCTAGATTCTCTTACTCTAACTGAATCTCTTCTTGGTTCAGTATTATTATTCTTCTGAAAATTCTTAGTATCATCAGGTTGCTGTCTGTTATTGTTCGGTCTGTATGACACATTTCTCCCTTTATGACCATCTCTATTCCAATTACCACTATTATTATTTTTAGTCTTTTCCTTAATCTGTCTGTCCTTGTTATATTCTCTTCGTGAACTTTGAGATCTTTCAGAAGAAACATTATTCTCATTCTCAGGACCGCGGTCATTCTTTGGTGCTTTCTCTGAACCAGTAGTTTTCACCATTGGTTTGACTGAATCTTCATGTTGCTTCTCATCTGGTTTGGATTCTTTAACTTTACTCCACGGATTAGTGGCAGGAGCTGGGCTTGGCTTCAACACATCATCAGAACTCTTATTTTCAGTAACTTTTGCTTTGGAAATGATTTTAGCCTTCCCTGATTCCACAGTTTCAGAAGTTGATGTCCGTTTCAATAGAGTTGGCTTGAAAACAACTGAAGGTTCATTATCAATAACTTCAGATTGTTTAATTGGCATTTCCTTTGTAGAAGATACAAGTTGAGGTGGTGGTGGTGAAGACGTCAATCTATGTGTTGGGGTCTGAGGAGCTGGTGTTGTTTGAGGGGTTGTCGCTGCTGGAGTGCTGCTACTTGATTTTGAAACTGGTTGTTGTTTGATTTGGTTTCTAACAACAGCTGAATACTTCAATCCTGGTGAGACAACCGCACCATGTGAAGACAAATTTTTCTCAACATTAGAATCTTTGCCGTTAACTGGACCCCGACTTAATGTAGCAGTCTTCTGTAATATCAATCTTGGAGATTTCTTAACTGGAGTTCTGTCTTGTTTAACTTCTTCAGTCATTAATGGAGTTCCTTCTTTACGATACTGCTGCTGCTGTTGCTGCTGTTGATGATGCTGCTGCTGCTCATTCTGACTGTTCTCATTACTGTGGCTAGCTGAATTGATTTCTTCCAAGGTGACTCCTAATTGGAAAGTAGTAGAATTAATCGCATGTTTATTGATAATTTTTTCCATTTCTTGCTCTTTAGAGAAAGTATCAACTGGTTTAGCAATGCCAAATGGATTGGGTTTTGGCTTCGACACAACTGGAGAAATTGCTTGAGCAGGGGGAACATAGTCATTTGCAATTATCGAGTTCGATCGAGATTTTTCAAATCCACTTGACGTGTTGGAAGTCACTCTGTTTAAGCTTGATCTCGAATAATTAGAAGCATTAGAGAATCTTCTATTATGTTGCAGTTGTCTAACATATTGACCATACACGTGTGATATTTCCGATTGGTAATCCATTGATTGTTGATAATTATTAAAATCATCAAAATCAGCCACTGCAAAATGAATCTTGTCATCTTGATGCTCATCTCTTTCATTATTATTGTATTTATCATATTTTAATTTAAACCCATTCAAAAAATCATTATAATTAATAATATCATGATTGAAAATTCCTTGATCATTCCAAAGTATAGCAAGATTAAAATCCAACAAATTATGAAACTCTACAAAAGAGACTTTCTTTACAAGAAAATGATGATCATGATCAACATATGAATCATTGTCCTGCTTTCTTTCCCAAAATAACTTGAATTTTTTCAATCTAATTCCTCTTCCTGGCTGATAATGAACTCGGAAATAGTATTGATTCTTGTCTATAAAGTCAGGAAAACTTCCTATAATATCGAGATAATTATTGAACAATTTAAGCAATAAATCATTATTAAAATCCGTCGATAAATTAGAAATCTTAAGTATAAATGGTGGCTGCACATTGTATGGTAAAGTTGGAGGCGGATCTCTTGTATTGAATCGGAAATCATTAGAGTGACGAGGTACCCCATCTAATTCATGCTTGAAATGATTTAAGTTGTGCCGATGGTAATCATACACATTCCCACTATCAAAATCATTAGCCACGTCGTGCTGCTTGTTTTCTGTTTGCTGTTAGCTGATGCTGTGCTTGATAAAAATAAATTCTTTTAATTGATATAATATACTCACGTATTGGAACACTAATAGACGAAATATCTATATCGTCATCAGCCCATGAACCTCCGAATGCTAAAGTGTTAATATATACGATCTTTCAGGGATGGGACGTTGCGATCTGGACGAGGAAATTTAAAGGTCCACGTCAAAGGTTTTGCAGATGAGGAGATATATACACATACTTTCATCGGTCATGAATTCTTTCCAGGACATTTTATTCTTCTTTGTCGCTATAATTAAAGAGATGTCAATAAACTGTCATCGTTCATTATAATCCACTATTAAATCTCAGTGGCTCGATGATGCCAATCCAATTGTCGTGCGATCGCGTAGCTTCAAAAACCAAAAAAAAAAAAAAAAAAAAAAATCAAGAGAAGAGGATCATCGTCAAACAAAAATCTTGAATACCATAAGCGGGCGCGTCAAAAGGGATCAATTGATAATTTAACCAGTAGGAATATTAGAGATACTTACCCATAATCGCAATTATTAATTGTTGACAGTTTAATCTCGGCCCAACCGCCCAAGTGTTTGTTAGAATAAAAACTAAGCGCTGTCAAAAATAAGAAAATCAATGATTTTTTTGCGGTGAAACAATTTAAGGGACCACCATTTGGCATTTATTTTTTTTTTTTCTCTCTTTTGTTTTGCTTTTGAAAGGGAGGGCGGGAAAAGCTTTGGCCATGTGACCGAACTTTTTTTTTTTTACTATCGTGTTTGGGTTGAGTGACAAAAATGAGCTTGACGAGTGTTATTTAATCCAAACCTTTATTATTTGCAAGAGATTTAGGGGGGTTATTGAGACCTGGATTAGTGAATGGCATTTTATGAAATATCCATAGGAGGTTAGCTGTTGTTGTTTTAGCGCAATGATTTTCAATAATTTCTACGCCTCAATGTCATCTCCCAATTTGCTGGAGAAAATGACTGCTACTGACCATCATCACCAGACATCGAAAACCGATAAAGAAGACATCAACGTCACTAAAAACAAGCATGTCTATGAATATGAGGATATGTTGAAGAAGAAAAGTAGTGTCAATTTCAGTATATCGGACATTTTGGCAAGAGAATCTGATGTGATTGTCAGCAATAAAATTACTTCGAAAACTGAATACAATGGGTTTGCCATTCATCTTTTGTCGATATGTTTCCTAGTGGCATGGCTAACTTGGTCGCTATTGCCTAAAAGATGGTTCAATTACGTTGGAGTGTATTACTATCCAGACAGATGGTGGCAGTTAGCTATCCCGTCTTATGTTCTAGTCACTATGATGTATATTTATATTGGCCTCGCACTCTACAATATCGAAATCAAGGCTAAAGCATTAGATGATATTCGTAATATCACCGACGAGCATGCGGTGGTTTCCAGCTCTTTCAGTTACGAGAAGAAACTAAAAGTTGCTGATGGCAATCAAGATTTGATTGATTTAGATGAGGATAAGTACTTATGGACATCGACCAGTGGGGTTTGGGATCTCCCAATCACGACAGTGTCAAAGGTTCTTTATTCAGATTACGATGATATGGGCATATAGTGCGGCCTCTGATGACAGAAATATACACTTATCAATGTGCTGATACATATTGGCGAAGTCGTCAAAACGGCCTACCTGAGCAACCAATGCTGAATCCGTTAACAATTTCAATCCGGAGTGTCACCGATTGAGCTCGAATTCTAATTCAACACTTTGAAGATGCCTTTTCAAGCAGACAATCTTAGAACTGGTGTTTCATGGACAGCAAAAAAGCTATGGGCTTTGGTGGATTTTCAGTGAGCGCATCTGTGCACTACTATGACGACCATGATGTTTCCTAGGTTCTATAAAATTTCATTGTTTAATTGATTGATGTTCTATTTCGATGTGGAAATTGTAGTATGTTATTGCGCAGTGAATGTCTGTCAACACACCCGAACATGATAGGCACGATAGACATCCGGACCTTGCAGTTTGTCACTCTGATTACGCAACTTTTTAGTGATGGCTGGACGGGATTGAGAACCCGCCGCATATTGAGGGAACGCACCCGCCTTACTATAAAAAGAAGCAGTTCCCATATTTCTGAATTAAATTATCACAAACGTTAGTCATCCGATAACACTATGGCCGATACCAGACAGCAAAACAAGGAAAAGGCAATGGAGCTCTTCTACGAGCTTCTTGAGTCGTTTGAAATCGCGAAGAAACAGCAAACCAAACACGGTAAATCTTTTATTGCCGAATGTGATTATTCCGATGAAGAAGCGGTTACTCCAAGTTCTTCAAGAGCCTCTTCTTTCTCATCTGAGGATTACTATACCACCCATGCTAATGGTTATATCAATTTCACTTATGAAAATCCAACCACTTATCATGTGGTTGATTATTTCAGTAAATTGCTCGAATCATATGGATTTAAGTACTTGAGTGAAAAGAAAAACTGGAGTAATCTCTCCCCTGGGATTTATTTCACCAAGAGAAACAGCACTTCGTTTTCTGCTTTTGCAATTGGCAAAGGTTGGGTCCCAGAAAAAGGTGTTGGTTTAGTTGGTGCTCATATTGATGCTTTGACGTCTAAACTTAAACCAAGTTCTGTCAAAAATCTGGTCGATGGCTATGAATTATTGGGGGTCGCACCATACGCTGGTGCATTATCTGAACTTTGGTGGGACAGAGACTTGTACATTGGAGGAAATGTATTGATTAAAGGTGCTAAAGGTAGGATTGTTTCAAAACTTGTTAAATCTGATATCCCAATTGCTCATATCCCATCATTGGCTCCACATTTTGGGAAAAGCTTCAGCGAATTGTTAAACAAGGAAACTAGAGCAGTGCCAGTGATTGCATTGCACACCGAAGATCAAGAAGGTGCTACTGATGAAGAAAAGAAATCACCATTATACGGGGTTCATTCAATCAATTTATTACGTTTTGTTGCAGAACTTGCTGGGGTTGCAGTTAAGGATCTTGTGCAACTTGATATGGATATCTACGATGGTCAAAAAGGAACTATTGGGGGTATCAAGAAAGATTTCATTTATGCACCAAGAATCGATGATAGAGTTTGCGGGTTTACTGCAGTTCATGGATTTATTGAATCTCTCCAGAAGACGAATTTTGTGCCACCAGCTGAGTCATTTTCAGTTGTTACCTTATATGATAATGAAGAAATTGGTTCTTTAAGTAAACAAGGAGCTCAAGGTGGCCTTTCAGAGTCAGTGATTACTAGAGTTGTTGACAGTTACATTACTGAAAAGAACGGTGTTTCTCTTGAATCATTATTGAAAGTCACTTATGCCAACACTCTTATACTTTCTGCGGATGTCACCCATGCGTTCAATCCTAATTTCCCTGATGTTTATTTGGAAAATCACAAGCCATTACTTAACACCGGTATGACTATTGCCTTTGATGAAAGAGCAATGGCTACTGACGTCACTGGTAGAGCCATCATTGAAGAAGTTGCGAGACTTAACGGTGATAAACTTCAATTATTCCATATCAGAAACGACTCTAGATCAGGCGGTACTATTGGTCCTTATATTTCTTCTAAAACTGGTGCTAGAACTATTGATTTAGGTATTGCTCAATGGTCCATGCATAGTATTAGAGCTACCGTCGGTAGTAAAGATATTGGATTAGGAGCTAAGTTTTTTTACGGATTTTTCCAATACTGGAGAGGAGTTGCAGATCAGTTTGATGATTTATAATTATCAAACTTAAAATTTTATAATTTTACACTCATTAATAAAATACGGACACAATTTAATACTTGCGAGTAATTGTAAACTTTGTCCTTTAATAAGATTTACATTTCAAAATCGTAACTAAAGGTATAGTCTCTATTTTCATTAAATGAAGAAGAGACATTTTCCATTGGTTATATCATGTTCTCTTGGGCGATGAGCTACATTTCTTGTAAATTTATAAAACATGTATTATAATAAAAATTATCGGTCTATAAAAAAGTTCGCACATAGTCAGTAGTTTCTGCGTATACGTTCCTCGAAATTGTCCAATGTGTCGTCTTAGGGGTGGTGCTGCTAAAAATTAGCTATCAGTAAGGCAGACGATATTACTACAGTCTCTATAATCGGGGGAGACATTCTTTATCTCATAAGGGCAGTTGCTCGCAGAAGAATGCAATAAACTGCATATGTTGGCTTGATGATCAGCCGTCTTTAGAAGTGGCCGTCATAGTAATCCAGCATCAAAAGCCAAGAATATCTGAGGACGAGTAATCTTGAAAGTAAAAGCAACTTCGGAAAATTTGATTCTCTTTTTTTTTTTCTTTTGGGAAACTTTTGTTATTGATGGTAGTGCGAGAGATATTTCCCTCAGAAACGGGAAACATCCATTCTCCACTATTTAAAATAGAAAACAATTGGAAATCTCTTTATCTGCTTTTTCTAGAGAACGAAATATCAAAATTTTGAATAAAAAGAAACTTTTTCTGCCAATTCTTTCATGGATTATGATATTTTTTTAAAAAATATCATTACATAGTCTCAAATTTATCCAGAATTCACCAGTGATGGCGCTGGTAGCACATGGAAGAATCATAAGTGGAAGTCCAGCACGAGAATAATTCCATGAAGAACCGGTAGAATTGAAATATTCTGACTTTCGGTAAATCTTTAATAAGGCATTATTCAATATGTTTTTTTTTTTTGCCCAAGTAGTGGTTTAGCCGATATCGCACTGGTCAGTGATGAACAGACGTTGCATGATTGTTTGATGTGCATATATGATGCAACACCGCCAAAACTGAGGTAATATAAACAAAAAAACGTAGATAAGTAACAGAAAGAAAAATTTATAATTAAAATGTCATATCTTACAAAATGAATTATAATATATTTTGAAAATTTCCCTCAAATAATAATTGCTGTAATCCGGACAGCAACATAGTAGCGCGTACCATTGTACAGTACACTATTTATCCCACGCACCGTTTATTTTTATTTGCTTGAGAGGAAAATCACCCCAATATATATATATATATATAGATATTGTTATCAACTCATTCATTCTTTCAAATAATTTTCCAGTTTAGTATGCAACCATTATCTTGAACTTCGAGACCCTTTAGTTTGTTGGGCGTCCGTTATATTGGATTACATCTTCAACAACATGTTGCGGGCTTGACCTATTTGAAGAATCCATATTGATGACTGGCATGACTAATCTAAATGCAATACAACGATGGTTATGTCTAAAACTAAATTTAACATAACATATCCGATTAGTAGTTACACAGGTATAAATAGGAGGACTTTCCTAATGGTAGAATAATGCCAAATGAATGGTGGACCACGGTGGGAATGAGGGGATCGTTGTGGTTCAAGGAGTTATTAGTTGCAATAATTAATCGCACCGAAGCTCTTCTTAATACAGCCGTATAAGTGTTACATACAGAGGCTTTTCTTAGATGGGCTAAGATTTTCTTTAAGTCAATACATAAGGTCATTGAAAGAGAATTCATCGAAAAAGAAAGAAAAATGGTGAGTAATTAATATTATTTAATAGAAAAAGAAAAGTTCACTGAAAATTTGCCACAGGAAAAAAAGGTCAAGTGAAACGTACCTCGACGGATAAGAAACTGATTACAAGTATGTCATGTTCACAACTATCTTAGCACATATCACGATTCTGACCGGAGTTTCATTTTTACTTATTCTCTATTCGCTATTAACAGGATCTTTGAAGACAACTGCTAATTTTAAACTCATAGAAATATAAATTCTATTTCGAACTTTCTGAAATAATGCACCTTAAAGGCTAATTCTACAAAATAATTCTTTATAAGATTTGCATAAAATATTGTCTCTTCAAAAAGATCAACTATATAATGAAACTAAGCTATGGGATTAGAAATTACTAATTCACTTCTTGTTAACATGTTCAATGTTGGCGTTATTGTGAGCCAAAGAAACCATGCCTGGTCTGGAATAGTGACCAACAATGTCGACAAGGTTCTTTTGCTCTATGATCTTGTCCATGTCAAGGTCACATATGATCACACCATCATAGTCATTTGGAGCATCTTCAGTGATCTTAGATCCATCTGGAGCAAAGACAGCACCACAAGAAACACCCTTCTCAAAATAGGGAGTAATTTTGATGTCAGGTAAGGCTTCCCTGACGCGTTGACCCAAGTTAGAAGAGAACAAGTAGAAGGATTGAGTTTGGGAAGCGTAAGTTCTAGCCAAGCTGCAGAAGCCTTCCTTGGAAAAACAGTAAACACCGTGGTTTTCATCGTTTATGACAGGCCAAGAACCAACATGAATCTTCTCGTGTTGAGCAGCACTGTTGTAGTACAACAATGGTTGCATGTGTTCCCAACAAGATAAACATCCCACCTCGATAGGACCGGCTTCTTTGAAGTCTAAAGTGACAACAGACTTCAAATCTTCAGAGGTGGCATCACCCCCAAATGGCGCGCTCAACGTGAGTTGGTTTGAACTTTCTTCTCTTCAAGACAACTTCACCAGTGTTGTCAATAATACATTGAGAGATGTAGAGAGAGCCATGGTCTCTTTCAGAAAAACCCAAAACGACGTGGATTGGGTACTTTTTAACGGTTTCAATGATAGATAAAAATTCTGGGGAGTCGTAGGACAAAGAGTTCTTGTGGTACATGATGTTCTTTTCTAAGTCAGCAGCGTTAGTCCAGATCCAAGTTGGGTAACCTGGCACGAAAACTTCAGAGAAAGCAACTAATTCAGCACCTTTTTCGTACGCCTCCTTTATCAATTCGTTAACTCTCTTAACTGTTCCTTGCAAGTCGAACCAGACTGGTTCAGCGTTGACGACAGCGACCTTAACTTTAGTACCCATTGTTTGATTGATTGATTGATTGAATGATGATGATAAAAAAGAATAACTCCGCAGAAGATTTCCTACCTCTTATATAATTCACGGTTTACACATCTTGTTAATTAATGCCGTCAGCGGGATGCAAAGACCGCATCATAGTCTCTCGTTAATGTTGAATAGGCCAATCAAATTATTATCAGCAAAGCGGAGCGGACAATGCGTGCCACGAACATTGCATGGAGGTCTGCTAAAAAGTGGCCAGTGCAGAGATGTCCAACAGTTATCATACTGCATTGTGATGGCGATTACGATAAAACATGCAAGGGATAATACCAAAATGAGAATGTTGAGACAAAATTTGGTAATGAATTACGGGAATATTTGATAAAGACTTATCGAATGATAGTTGCTTAACATCACAGCTAATCCTGAGCTACATTCGTGATGTACATTCGTGACACAAAGTGAAGAATGAAGAGGAGGAGAACTCAGAACATATATTTGTTTGACATAACATACATCGTATCTAAATCTAGTTACTAATTTCAATTGAAACCATATCAGGTCTGGAGTGATGACCTGCAATATCGTCCAGTTTCTTTTGAGCAATAATTGCGTCCAAATTAATCTCGTGAATGTTCAAATCTCCTTTCACAGTAGACAGGGACGTTTTAGAGGCAGCATCCATCAAGACAGAAAACTTGGATTTGAACGCGGTTGGCGACAGCCCTGAAAATGCTCAAGGGTCAGAAAAATTCATATCCCAATAAACATCCATCTTCAATTGGTCAAACTGAAAAAAATAACTTGTTTGATACTTCAGTGGGGTCATCAGCTGGAATTAAAGTGTTAACGAATTTCTCACTATCTTTTTTCATGTAGCATAACTTTCTTCTCCTTAAGAGTACTTTTCCATTAGCATCAATAACGCATTGAGAACTCAACTTCCGTTTATTTTTTTTTACCTCTAAGAAACCAAAAACACAACTGATTTTTGTTTCTTTCGTTTAGTTAGAATTTTGCGGACAATGTCTGCCGCAAGCAGAGTGAAGTAGCAAAAGTGCGTGTGAGTCAAAACAGATCGAGAAAGATCTTGGGAAATTAAAAAAAAAATTGCAATATAAGAATGAGGCAGAATGTCATAATTTATTGTACTAGGTCATTACCTTAAACGTTCAAGTTGTCTTATTAGAATCGTCAATTAGTCAATGGGAAAAATTTCTGCAGCCACGACAAAGATTATTCTTGCTGCATCTTTTGGAAGTATTACCTACGGGTATGCCCCAGGGATAGCAGCAGCCATTGTCGCACAACCCAACTTCTTGGAGTACTTCGATTACTCTAGAAGCAGTAATATTGCTGATGCATTCAATGGTTTATTCTCTGGTGGTGGTTTAATTGGTGTTATTATTGGGGGTTTTCTCTCCGAAAAGTTCGGTCGTCGTTTTGCTATCTTTTTTGGGTCAGGCATTGCCGTGATTGGTGCTACTCTAATGACTGCGTCTGTCGCTCTCGCCATGCTTTATGTTGCCAGAATTATAATGGGAATTTCTATTGGTATGTTGGTTATGTTAATTCCTTTATATCAGACGGAAGTGTCACCTGCTAAAGGTAGAGGATTGTTGGTCGGAATGCACGGAGTTATGATTCTTGTTGGATACTTCTTAGCATCCTGGATTAATGTCGGATTTTACTTCGTCAAGAACAAGAACAATTGGAGAGTTCCCTTTGCTATTCAAGCTCTATGGCCAATCTCGCTAGCCATCTGTTTGTTTTTCTTACCAGAATCTCCAAGATGGTTGATTGAACAAGGTCAAACTGACAAAGCAAAGAAAGTTATGTTTGGTTTGGAATCACAAATGACTGATGAAGATTTTAATTTGCTTACCTACCAAATCTCTAGTGAAAACCAAAAATCCACTTGGTCGTCAATCTTTACCACCAAGTCGTACAGAAAGAGATTATATATTGGGTTACTTGTTATGATTGGTGGTCAAGCAACTGGTACCTTGGCAATTACCAATTACGGTCCAATTATCTATGGCAACCTTGGTTTCAGCCACTTGGATCAGCTTTTGATTGGAGCTGGTTATATCACCAGTGGCCTCCTATGGAATCAAGTTTCTGCATTCTTGACAGATATTGCAGGTAGAAAGACTTTGATGATGATTGGTTTTGCTGGAGCAGGTGTCCTTTCAATGACACTTGAAGCCATCTTAGTTGAGATTTACGCTGGTAAAGATAACAAGGCAGGTAATTCTGCTGCTGTGTTTTTCATTTTCTTTCACATTTTCTTCTACGGTGGTACCACTGATGCCACTACGTACGCGTTTATGTTAATGAGATTTGGCCTACCCATATCAGATCTAAAGGTGCGGCCTTATGTACCACAGGTTTGTTTATTGGTATCTTAGCTTTCACCACCGGTGTTACCACCGCTATGAAGAATATCAAATGGAAATTCTATTTGATTTTCATTTGTATCAGTTTTGTTAACTTCTTCGTTGCTTGGTACTTCTTCCCAGAAACGAAGAATCTTTCTTTGGAAGAAATTGGAGAACTCTTTGGAGATTTCGACACTGGCATGGCTCAAAGATTGGAGGTTATCGATTGACAATCACATGAACTGTCTGACAAGGAGAAAGACAATGCCGCTGTAAAAGAGAATGGAAGTATCACACCGGATGCCCATTGTTAATTTTGCAGTCTTGTTTTTGATCCATTCTGGTTTTTTTCCATATCGGGTGCAGCCCTAGGTAGGCATTCCTATTTATTTTTATTTTATTTTCATTGTTCTCTTTTCTTTCCATTTATTTGTATTTCATACGCGTTGCACTTTGTGGTCTAATAAATCCAAGCCCATTTTAATTATCAATTATCAATCATTTACCAGCATCATGCCGACAACTCGATCAGTTCAGCTTTCAGAATTCAAACCAACCATTCATGAATTTGAAGATTCTCAATTATTGCAAATGTGCCTTGAAAGTTCAAATTCAATTAATAAGCTAAACGAATCCTGGCTTAAACAAAGATAGTAATTGCAATTTGAAATCTTTCCAACCATTGGCTTTGGAAATTTGCCTAAAGATCAATACTGTCAAATTTACTTTAGGAATACTCCAAGATTAGCAATTAACGTATTAAATAAATTAAAAAAAAATGAAAAAATGATAAGCAGCTAAGTAAATAAGTAAATAAAATAATTAAATAATTATTTTATTATTTTATTAATTGCTTCTTGGGTTAATCTCTACTTAAGACAACATATGGTACTTCAACATCTCTCCTGATGATCATTAGCACGAATTTCTAAAACCGATTTTTTTTTCTTTGGAATCTCGCTCGTGCAGATCAATTTATAATCTTCAGGAATGGTTAACAATTGATCATTCAATGTATTTGGTGGGATAAATAATGAACAAAGCAAGTCCGATTTGTACGATAACATTAGGTTATCAATCCTTCATGATTTTTAAAATGATCAAGTAATTCTTGTCAAGTAACTTTCCCATTTGAAATTACAAATCTATCTCAAATTTCATCAAATTTCTTATTACCATAAGTTCTTGTTTCGATCCAATTGGTTCAGAAAATCCGATGAATGACGACGCTAAATTAATAAGTCCATTCTTATGACCTTCTAATTCCCGAGCATCTCGACCAATAACTTTGTACAATTCTAATTGAACCGATCTCGGTTGCTAACCCAGTAGTGGTAATTGCTGGCATAATTCCTCTAGCAATAAATTTAGTTTTTGAACTATCAACTATCGTAGTTTATTGCTCGGTAATTAGAACATGCATTAATAAATTCAGTATGATAATCAGTATCATCATGCTTTTCAAATTCATTCTAAATCCGGTAAGACTTGATGGCAGGAGTGAACTATAGGATAGTTTTTTCAACTCAGCTTGATCATCAATATGATCATTCATTATTGCTAATTCCTCATCATTGGCCGCAATTCTAATATTAGTTTAACAGCAAATTTTTTAATTTCCATTGAACTTAGAATTGAACAAAATTAATCTTTTGATAAATTTTCAGGTTTAAATCCATAATATAATTGCTCTTAAACGAGCTCCGGCTCTAATGAATTCAAGATAATTTGCATTATTAATATCAATTCTAAAGCATGTGGTGCTCTTTACTTCCTGACCAAAATAATTCTCCTCTGCTTGTTAATGCTTGACTCGGAGAATCATTAAAATAAGCAGAAACTGTAATTACCGCATCTTTAAAGCTAGTACCCAATGATGCTTTAGCAGTGTCCATCATTTTAATTAAAAATATTGAGAAAAATTTCTTCATGAGTAAAAGATTTACTTTTCCCTCAAGTTGAACTTTTGGATTGCCCTCTTCATTAATAGCTTTCAATGGGAAATGTCAAATGTATGAAACTAGGTGTGAAGCGCAAGATTCATATTGTGAATATTTACAATAAGATCAACTATTAACAAAAATGATTTACAGTGGAATAATAAAGAGTTAAAATCTAATTAAGGCAAGTAAATCGTCAATTTTAGAGTGGCCAATGATTAATTATCACAGTGGTCAATGAATGAATAGTCGTAATGATATCTTTGTAATCTAACACCATGATGTAACATAGTCGATAAATTTCACATCCGCACATTAACAAATTAATCTTTACACCACACTATACTGTCTTCAGAAAAAAAATATCATCTCGGCTTAAATTACCATCTTAACGAAACAAGATAAAATCTTTTAATGTTGAATTCAATCTCTTGTTTAAATTGCAAGAAATCAAAGAGAAAATGTGATCGGCAGATACCATTGTGCTCCCTTTGTATCAGCAGAGGAAGGTCATGTCTTTACCCTGGAAAAGATAATAGAAAACCTGCTTCTCATAAATATATTGAAACATTATTGAGCAGGATCAAAACATTGGAAACTTCTTTGAATCATTACACATCTCTCAGTTTAAGTAATTTGGATGAGCACGATCAGTTGCAATCAAGCAGTCAATTGAATGTATTGAATCGAATTAGATCATCAAGGTTACAGGATAAGAGAAAACTTGAAATTGAGAGGGCAATGAATTCACCAGGTGCCAACTCTAATGGTGATTCTGAAGAGTCAAGTAAAAGAACCTTAAATATGACTGATACAAGCAGGTCAAGGGATTCTCTATTGAATGGCGATAATAGCAGTTTTGAAAGAATAGAAAGTTTTGGGATGTTTAGTAATATTGATGAATTAATATCATCAACGGTCTCACAATTATCTCACGATCGAGAATACATCTTGCCAAAGTGGCAACTTAACATTTCGAATACCGGTGAAGTTTCATGTTAAGGACCTACAAGTTTACGATTTATTTCAATAACCGATGCCAATCATGTAAAAACTTTCCCCAAAGTTAATAGCATGGAAATTTTCGATGAGTTTCATCAAGCCGTTTTTACTTGGTTCTTTAAATGCATGAAAAATAGTTTTCCATTGATCGACAGGCAATTGTTTTTGAGTTCATTCCATGAAGCCATTGAAGGGGATGAGCTAGGCGAATACAGCTCAATGACATTAATCAACTCAATTGTGAGCTTTTACTTTCTTTATAGTGGAGAGAAGCAGGATGCCTCAAAATTCAAGAAATTGTCAATCAATCAGTTGCAAGATCAGGTTGAAAGTAATCCAAATATTACAATCGTCCAGACTTTGATATTACTATCACATATTTCAATGATTGAAGGAAATGAGTTTCAAAGCTCAGAATTTATTGCAAGAGCTACAGCCGCTTCTTATCATCTAGGATTGCATGTTAACTCTGAAAACTTAATTAATGAAGGGAAAATTACATAAGAAGAAGCACAGTTAAGAAACAATGTTTTTTGGTGCTGCTATTTGACTGATCGGACAAGATGCATTGTGATCGGTATGCACCCTTATATGACCTGCTCAGATATATCAATCGATTTGCCTAGAAAAACCTCCGATTCATGCAACATTGGATTCGAAGAGTATGGCACATTTAAGGAGGCTGTAATTTTCCACGATTTAGAAGTTGAAATGTCAAAGTGTTGTTTTTCTTGTGATTTAACCTTTGGGTTTAATTTTAAATCACCGGATGTTGTGGCACTTGAACAGAAGTTAGTGGTGTCCAAAGCGTTCATGTCAATAAACAACTGGAAAAAGGAAATGAGCTCAAATGCAAGGTTTATCAATAACAATTCAATGGTTACAATGCAATTGGAAGTTTCGATCCTTACAACTACTATTTTGTTCAACCAAACCTTGTTAAAAGAACCAGTTAAGGATGAAGATTTAGATTCAGTCCATCAGTTCGAATCTCAGCAGATATCTTCAACTTGTTTAAAATCTGCTCAGAACATTATCAAATTGTGCACAGCTTACGATTTGACTGAAAGTCTATTCCTTTATAGGTTTGTTTACTCTATTTTCTTGAGCTGCATAATATTTCTCTTCAACATGACTTCTTCAAATCCTAAGATTAAAAAATTGTGTAGATCATGTGTCCTCAAATCACTAAACCTTTTGAAAGAATATCAAGCCTATGCTTCAATTGTTGATACTTATTTAAACCATTTGAATAAATTCAGAATGAAATGGTTTGCAAACGACGTGGAGTTGAGTGAATTTTTCAATAGCGACAAAAGTGAGGCTGTCACATTCGAAATGAGCTAATAAGGATATTCTAATCACCAATAGAAAGGATCAAGCCTCAATAAAATTAAAAAGTAAAATTTTACGTCAAAAGTGTGAACTCTTCGGAATGAAAGAAAGTTCCACGGAGCCACGCCAGCGTTGCGAAAAGGAATTTTCAATGAAAAGGAAATTTCAATCAAACTATACCTGAGTATTCCCCTTCCAATAGCTGCGCGAGCCAGCTATTATGGTGACTACACTGAAAATCAAGCATCAATAGTAGCAACAGAAATGGACAAGTTACTTTTGTTGTGATCCAGATCGTAAAATAGTTGCTATCGGAATTGCATAATACACTTAGTTCATCTGTCTTCCATGTTCAATATTTTTATTTACTTGAGAAGAAAGAAAACCTCTCCAATATATATTGTTATCAATTTAATCACTCTTTCAAATAATCTACCAGTTCGGTGCGCATCTGTTAGGTTGTATTATCATCTTCAGCAACAATAATTGCCAAATAAAACATCAACTCCGTTTTATAACTTGCAAATTTGCGTTGATGTGGCACTAGTTAGAGGAGGACACAATAGTTGTAGACGCATGCAAGGATAGTTGATTTAAACTTTCTATTTCCTCAACATAAATATTTCTTTTGCACACAAAATTTCTTACTGTGAAAGCAAAATCAATTTAATTTTTGAAAGAAAATGTAAGGACAATGACGATGCCCCAACCTTCTATTACACATAAAATAAATGCTTCCTAAGTCAGAAGTAGCCCGCTCCAATGATAATAATAGGAGTAATTTTTTACTGTTTGATTGACTATGCAAACTGGGATACTATAATAAGGAGCTGGCTTGTCAAATTTTACAGCTTGCATCCACAAAGACTTACTGATATTGAAAGATCGTGAATAAAATTAGAGATTATTTTTTCACATGATTTATATATCGTTATTAATGAAAAAATATACTTTTTTTCAGAGCTGCCTTTAATATGATTGAAAATCCACCAGAAATATCCTCATGTATCAATTTCCGTTAATTGATTCTACGTTTATAAAAAACTTGCGTTTCAGAGTCGGCACATTACACAGATTTCCCAGGGCCTGACTCCACACCAAGTGAGCATAACTCCAAATTGATGGCTAATACATAGGAGATCTATTGAGGAGTGTTATGATTATGATGGGTGCTTATTACCATTAAGTTATCCAACTTTGCTCAATCCCAGCCCTTCCGAACATCATAACAAAAGTGGCTCCTGGCTTACCGCCATTCCCATGCATAACGTGGGGCAGGCTGCCGTTGCGGAACCCTCCTTGCCCGAGGGTCTGTGGTGCGAAAATCCAAATTCCCACGGATTTAGCTAAATCTTTCTCCACGTTGCGCCCGCCAAAACGATAACAGCCCTCCTCCTCCTCCTCCCAACGACAATGTCGTCTCTATATATTTGGGATTCGCTGCTGACTTTTGGCTTTGACAAGACTCTTTAAACAAAAATGAAATTTACTGCGACGACTATTCTACTTTCAGGATTCCTCCTCTTTGCGCCAATTTCAGCAGGTGCACCATTATATGCAGAGCCGCTCGATTGTGAAGCCAACAATGACAATGTCATGGCGACAGTCTCATTTAGGATTCGACAATCAGGATATGTTAAGACCGATGCTCATGATTGTAGCGAGGATATTCAAGGGATCTGGTGTCCTAAGGAAAAAAGAGCCATCACTAGAAAAGAGTTGCAGGGGAGTCGTTCGATTATCAATGTGATTTGTTTACGGGCTACTGGTAGACGACATTCCAGAAATTTACAAGACAGTAACAACAACGCGCCAAGATGAAGTTACTAATTTCCAGCTGTTGGAGAATTTTATATAAATAGATCACTAGAATAGAAGCACTAAAGATTATGCGAAAATGAAAACGAATTATCTTTGATTAGTTTAAACAATGAAAAATATTCAAGGTCGTACTTTCTCACGAGCTTGAATTACCGTAATAGAAAACTCTGTTTGAACAGAGTCAAGCAATATCGTTAAATGCTTACTCAATCTCGTATAATCTGACAGTGGAAATGAAAATACAATTGCTATGCCCAAGATTAAAGATCATCATGAATTGTAGCAGTTATAATTTTTTCAATATTTTTCATTGTAATTGGACTCACTTAAATTGAGTGGGTCCAAGAAAGATCAGATCCAATAAGGTGAGAATGCTTTCGCCATCTAAAGCGTCAACTATCAAAATAATCAATTAAACTGGGTCATTATTTTAGCCATGATGAAGATTAGATCATACACGAAATGCAAAATCCAAAGGAAATTTGGGTATGGCAGTGTGGTCAGTGACCCGTATCTTTGGTATCTCGGTTAAAAAATAAAAAAAAATTGATGACAATAAGTAAGCTGATTTTTTTGCAATTAAGAAAAGTACCACCGCTACCTCCTAATGGACGACAAGATTATTATAGTTGTGCTAATTGGGATAGTTATCGCGGTTGTCAGTTATTCCAAATACCTCGATACTCAAAAGGATGCGAGTGATGTTGTGCTTGAGAACCAAACTTCGATCTCAACCACCCGAAAATTTGGGGAAACTGCCAGTTATAGATCGCATTTAGTTCCTCATGGGTTCCCATTGCTTCACGGGTTATCGATCAAGCAAGCGTATAAATTGCGAGATGGGAACATCCGAGATATTTGGGGGTTGTTAATTGATACCTTAAAAGAACAGGGGAGTAGCACCGACAAGGGGATGAAGTTTTTTAATGACAAGCATCAAGTTATATTTGAAGAAAGTTATTTTACAATTAATGGGATAATTAAAAGAATCGGTGAGAAGATTGGCGATGTCGGGGTGATTGGCGTTGCCTTGCCAATGTACAACCATTATAATTTCCTTATCTGCATGGCATGTTGGATAAACTGTGTTGGGGTTCATAGTTTCCATAATGAATTATTGAGAAGGGATTGTGGGGCTGAAATTTTATTTATTAGAGCCAAACAGTTGAGGAAGGCTGTGGGTCATGAATCAGTTAAATTGATTGTCATTGTGGATGACAGCACGAAAATCATTGGGAAGTATGATACATTAGTTGAACAGCACAATTTAAAGATGAAGATCATTAACTGGTATGAATTTATTGAAGTTGAAAATTATGGAGATTTGCATGATGAGAAATTTGATACTGAGTATTCTGAGGTGTATGATAGTTTCATCCCATTGAAAGAAACTATTAATTATAATACCACACAGTACACCCAGCAAAATTTTGTCACTAGCGTTGCCTGTGAAATCAAATCATTGCCACTTGGGCAAGAATGGACAGCTGGAGATAAGTTGACCATATACAATGAAGGATCAAATATAAGCATTTGGAATAAGATACTTTGTGGGTTTTTAGTTGGGATTGATGTTAACGTTGTTGAGCCATTGAAACTCCAAGTCATTCACACTGTTGATCCTGAGGATTATATGAAACAACAGCAGCGAGAATCAAAATTGATCGCCAAGAAGTTGAGGGATAGTCTTGAGAAGATTGAATCCACGATAGTTGTTATACCTGAGAGCTATTTGTCGGGGTTTTTGAACAGTTATAGCAACCAGGGGAGCCGCGACTCGATGATTTCGAAACTATTGTTTTCTAGGAGTCAAATGTTGTTGCAACAGCAGGTATTCAACAGGCTAGGTGAACTTCCTGGTTTAGAATCGATTAGACTAGTTTACTCTGTTAGTTTGAAAAATTTCACCAAGGACGCATTGAGCACCATGGATTTATCAGAGTTGAGATCGGTTTTAGGGGCGCGGATAATTTGCGAACGATACATGAGTGGGATGACTGCGCCGATATTTACAACCTATATATATGATTATAGAGTGGTTGATGACGACGAAGACAAGCAGAGCGTGCTCAGAGGGGCACCCAGTCAAGGGATCGAAGCGAAATTAGTTGATTATAAAATGTTGGGCGAGGAGAAATTGGCTGAGAGTAATCACGGCGAGTTGTGTGTCCGCGGGTTCATTATCGGGAAATGCATAGACGTGGACAGTATTGATAAGTTGAGGAAAGAAGGTGAGAGGGTTGGAGGCCAGGGGTGGATGCCAACTGGATTGATTGGACACTGGGGTGATGATGGCTGTTTCTATGAAACGCTATACAATTTTTAGGGTACCCGGCGGACGGGCCACAGTTTTGTTTATAGTATACGTGAATGCAGATTGACTTAGATATTACCGAGTAACCTAATTCTAAGGGAATTGCCCTGCCTTACGGCTCGCCATGATTGGGTAACTCAGGGTGCCAGACAGGTGTCCTTCACCGAAATATGGTTAGTTGTTTCAGTAATACCCATAACTCTGATAAATACATATACAATGCTGGTAACTGACAAATACTTTAGGTGTGTCTTACAAATATATATGTGCTCCCCCACTTTAAGGTGAATTGCTGCATGAGCCGACGGATCCATTAGTCAGTGAGCTCCGCCAAAAAGAAAAGAGCAGCGAGGCTAGCAACGGACGAGCAACGGACGACCAGAATAGATAAGAATATTGGCGAATATGATAGCTGGTTGTTTCTGTTGCCATTTAGAGAATGTGAGATGTTGTTATAAAATAAGCGAATCACTAAATTAGCTAATTAATATTTAAAAATTCTGCATTAGGTGTCTATCTAAAAAATAAAACCAAAGACTAACGGTGTACATGTGTCAAATATTACCGTGGCGAGCTGCGGCGAGCGGCAGCGACCACCGGTTGCGAGCCCTGGCCGGAAAAGGAAAGAAGCCCTGGGTCGTGGGCCTGGGTAGTGGGCCTCGGTTGTGGACCGTGGGCTCTAACCTTTTGTGGACACTGGGGACTATTGGCTTATCAGACCCAAATAGATATAGAACTGTGTTAGAATTGCCATAATATAAACATAGCTGATACCAAATGGTCCGCAGTAGATGGTATATTGGTGTTATTTATATAATTTAATTATTTACTACTGGCTGTAATGAGTTAGCGTTGCCCTAGTACCCCGGTGAGCCCTGCTGCCCTGGTGCCATGGTGCCCTGGTGAGTGGCCTGGGGGAGTGGCCTGGTGCCATATTCAGTTAATTATCAAGTTTGTGGTGGCCGAAAAAGAGGGGCAGCAACAGCACCACCACCACCAGCACCGCTGCCAGCAGCATGAGGTCGGGGAAAAACAAAAAATAAGTGAAACAGAAAGAAATTTGAGCGTGAAATGAAAGAAAAGACAGAAAAAAATAAAAGTAAAAATTTTCTTTTAGGGAGCAGCTGGGGCGTGACGTATTTCCATTGTATGGGTGGAAAATCCACCCCGAGGGAAGCGCCCACGCTGGCTTAGAAATCAGAAAAAAAAATAAAATACAAAAAAAAAAACTATAAATCATGGTCATTTTGGTCATCTATCGATAATAGGAAAAATAAAATTTTTCTTCCTTCGGTTCGTTTTCTTCTTTTTGTTTGGTTTGTTTTGTACCGTATATAAATACCCAGCCAACTGACACGAAAAGTAGATATTTTATACACTTTATTTATTTCCTGTTATCATTAATTTCTTATAGATCATATTCAGTTAGAATGAAGGTTGCAATTTGTGGAGCTGCGGGTGGTATTGGCCAGCCATTGTCACTCTTGTTAAAGTTATCGCCATATATTGATGAGTTGGTGTTGTATGATGTTGTTAATTCCCCAGGGGTTGGCGCTGATTTGTCGCACATAGAGACCAAGGCCAAGATCAGTTCGTATTTACCGGGCGACGATGGGCTCAGCCGAGGGTTGAGTGGGTGCGATGTCGTGATTATCCCAGCAGGTGTTCCAAGAAAACCAGGAATGACCAGAGATGACTTGTTTTCTATCAACGCGGGTATTGTGAATCAATTGGCTGAAGGTGTTGCTAGCAACTGTCCTGAAGCTTTTGTTTTGGTAATTTCTAACCCGGTCAACTCGACAGTTCCGATATTTGCAGAGGTTATGAAGAAACATGGGGTTTTCAATGCTAGAAAGATCTTTGGGGTTACCAGCCTTGACGGGGTTCGATCTAACGCGTTCATTAAGGAGGTTGGCGGCAGCCACGGCAGCAAGTTTGAGGGCGATATTCCAGTGATTGGTGGGCATTCTGGGGCAACAATAGTTCCGTTGTTTTCAGTCGGGGCACCATCGATTTATAACGAATTGAAACCGCAAACTAGATCGGCGTTGATCCATCGCGTTCAGTACGGGGGCGATGAAATCGTTAAAGCCAAGGAAGGCAAGGGCTCTGCTACTTTATCGATGGCGTATGCTGCTTATAAATTGACCACTCAATTGTTGGAAGTCTTGACCGGGGTTAAGCCTAGCGTTGGCACTTGCAGTTATATAAACTTGGATGAATCGTCAATTGAAGGTGCTAAGCAATTGAGGCAAAAAATCAGTGGGTTGACTTATTTTGCAATTCCACTCGAGTTGACGAAAGACGGGGTCTCGCGAGTTGATTATCAAATATTGGATAAGATCAATGACCATGAGAACGAGTTGTTGAGCGAAGCTATAGACCAATTGCAAGCTAATATAGATAAAGGTACGAATTTTATCAAGAATATCTGAGGGCACGAATGAATGAATGAAGAAATTTAGGGTTTTCAGTTAGGGTTTTTTGTTGTTGTTGTTTTTGTTTTTTTTTTTGCATATGAAATAAATATTATGATTATTATAAATGAAATTTGTAAATTGCCCAAACTGTGCCTCTTGTACCGGTAAGTTTCCGCTTCAAACTTTATTGAGACAGATTCAAGAAATTAATATATAATTTTATTTATTTAGTTAACATAATTTATTTATTATTAATATTATTTATTTATTTATTTCTTTCTTTTTTTCTTTCTTTCTCTTTTTCTTTATTAGTAGTTAATAATAATTGATGTAATATATTCCAGTATATTCCAGAGCGAGATGACGACACTCTAGATCTGCAATTTCCTGCGCTTGGCGTGCCTCAATGTTGGTCGACGGATGGAAAATCAAGGAAAATTTTCCATCATTCAGCTTCAGGAACAAGAATAACGATTGTCAATGGAATTTTCTAATATGGTCAACCAAATTGGGAAGGTTTCTAGTTGTCAATTAATTAATCTGTAGATTGTCGTCGATCAATTTTAGCACCGAAAAGGCACCAAAAAACAAAACTAGAGGATTATTAATTGCAAGGAAGATCTATTAAACAGACGCACACTAAAAAAAAAAAAAGGAAGCAATAGTATATGAATGGAACTGGACTCATGTAAATGAAAATCCATTCGTTTTGGTACCTGTGGAAGTGCAGAATCAGAAAACACTGAAATTACAGCTGACATAATGAATTGAAATTTCAATTTTTTGTGGGGCCAGCTTGAAACAGGAAGAACGATAAAGATAAAGAATAAGATGAAGATAAAGATAGATAGATAGATTGACAGATAGATCTGATACAGATTAAGTTTGCTTTGGCCAAGAGACCTGGACCCTATAAACAATATTCTATATATAGAATATATGATACAATGTTTGATAGTTAGATACTATTTACCAATAATAAAGTCTGTCCAAGACTAATCTTGACTGTCGTCGGTGGAAATTACGGATAGTTGGAAAAAAAAACATTTTCCCAGAAATGGACGATTAATCCTCCGTCTATCCTATCTCTGTTGCTCCTCCCAATCTATAAGCATTGACTACATCAAAGTAATGTTACAAAAGTATGTTATGCAAGTTAATAGGCAAAGCCACATCAACCATATTCATATCTATCCGGTGTGAAATACTTCCCATAATTGGAAAAACAATTCCAACCAATGACCATTAGCAAACCGAGAGAAAATGTAATCATAATGCAAAATGATGTTTCTTAGAAGATGCGGTACCTAATAATCCTTGTCTATAGGGAAAGATAAACTAAACTAATTTCAAGTTGAAAAGTTGGTTGGTTTTTCTTTTCTTTTGGTCTCAAAACGCTCGCTGGCTATGCTTTGCCTCAGTACTGCAATGCAGCTGCCTGAGGATTTCTTGGGTGTCGGTTGTCCGAAACTAAACTGCCAAATATATCCGTAATTCAATACCACATACAAATAAATGTATTAATTAATTACAGATCGCTAATTAATTAATAATGTTAATTTACTTACATAATTTCATTTGGATACTGCAAATTGATAACTAATTACAGTAACAAACGGCCGGCCAGCGCCTAACCATAGCATTTTTATACAGGTGTGCATTTGGGCCAATCAGAGATGTTTCCTGTCTCGCTTGGGATTGCAGCCACGACAACGGAAACCACTGGACAAACTCATCGAAATTTGAAACAATTTTGCAACTAATAGACAAAATGACGCAAGTTACGTCTGTCTATCTATAACATAGCATAATTCTTGGTCCTGTGTTCGCCCATTGTTAATCGATGGATTCTCTAGCATTTTAGTTACCCCTAGTCTAAATCACTTCCTTGTAAGGATGAACGAATGTAACAGGGAATAGCGATATATTAGCCGCTGCTGTTATTGGTTGCTGGCTCTTTTATTTTTTTTCCCCCTTGCAACATATCATAATTACCTCACCACTCGATCATTATTCCGTCAAAAAAATCGGCCGTCATCACATTGGCTGTGAGGTTCTTTTTGCATTGGTTTTCGGTACCTGGAAGATAATCACGGTAAGAAACAACCAGGATTGCCAAATTTCTTTTGGTTTTTTACTTTTTTGAGTATTAATTGCTTTTAATTAATTATCCCAATGGATATAGAATTGACGGTTAGCATGAAAAACGTATCTACTGGTAAGAATTTCCCATAATAATGAAATTAATTAAATTTGCCCAATTTGAATGGATTTTTATTGGCCAGCAAAATAACTTGACCATCGAACTAACACGCAATTAGATACCGACCTTTGACACATGTATCTGTTTGTGACTTTAACCCCCCACCAACAAAGCATATATATATAAATATATATTCACCTATTGACTAATTGTAATCCAACCTGCCTGGGCGTGGCTATGACCATATCGTTTTACTGTCTCTTGTTGCTTGCTGTTTGGTTGTTTCTCGTTATTTTTTCATCGATCTTGTTTTAGTCCCAATTGTCAGACCTGCAGCATCGCGCACTGATTGCATGATACTGCCGATTTGTCTCAGAATTACGATGCCACAACAACTACAAAACCACATCCAAAGAACCTACCAATTTTGTTCTGGCTGAGCGCGGTTCAGTTCAATAAATTAACTAATCTCGAATTCCAATTGAGGTGGGCTCTATAAAATTGCTAAGCAATCAACAATAGCAATTGACAATAGCAATTAATGTGGAAATTTAATTTTCAATTTTCAGTTGTTATCACCTCCCATTGCATAAATTTATTTTTATTTTATTAGTCGGTGCGATCTAATAGTTGTACGAATCGGGAATCACTGACAAACAAAGCTAGCCAACTAACAATCATTTTGGTTTTTCTTATTTTAGTGCTGTACATACAAGTTCTTCTTGCTATGTTCGATGACTGATAATTTAATTTAATTAATTTGTTTTGTTCTAATTTACGCAGGCGACAATTCACATACATAAATATAAACGGCAGACAAATATTAACAACAGGCCCTTCTCTCCAGCCAAAAACGTTGCCCGTGGCCCATTGCTGTCTGTGTTTTTTATTTTCTTATTCTCAATGGCCCACAGATTGGTCAATAGTCGTAATTTTCTTGTGTCTCCGGTTGGCGGGTCTCAATGGTTCATCACTGAGGGCTGGTTGGGTGGGTGGAAGTAAACAAAATCAGTTTGTGTGCGAGTTTGGACAAGTTCGTGACTCTGCAATGAAATGTAATAAAATGCAACCATATGCAATGCCAAGCACTAAAGATGATGCGTCGCAGCGCATGGCAGTTCTTTTTGCATACTAACAATTCTGCAACACTCGCATTAACTGCAGGAGTAAAAAAAACAGTGCGAAACACTCAACACTGCTTCTTTTTGTTCATCCACTCATATTCTTATTGCTTAGAAATATCTTAAATTAATCGTTAATTAATTTCTAATTAATTCTAGTTAATTTTTAATTAATTTTCAATTAATTTCAATTATCACCACCGGACATTGCAGATGAATTTTATAAACAAAAAAAAAAAATTAGTAGATTAAACTTTGTTTTTTTAGATTTCATATCTTGAACTATTTTTTTTTTATTGCTGTTTATTCGCTTCCCATTTTATATTATCAAACACATCCTTTTTTAATTTATTTTTATTATTATTAGTCGGTTTAGTCACTTGCAGGAAAGTTGGGACCAAACAGTATTCTTATGTATTTAATTTACAATTAAAACAATCTGTTTTTTTTTTTTATCACCCCTGTTGCTGTTTACTTTTTTTACTTTTTTATTTTTTTATTTTTTTCTTTTTTTCAGCTCTCTTATTCCATTCCAAAAGAAAAAAAAAAATTATTATTTATATCTCAAGAAACCCATCTCATTTTGAGGTTCGCATTATTCTGTAATCATCCTTTTTTTTATACATCTTTCTTTTCTACCACTTTATCTGCCTACGATCCTTTTTATTTAACATGGACAATTCAAATTATTCAATGCCTTATTCTTTTGTTGATGTGCCACAGTCAACCGGTTACTTCCAACTACCACCACCACCACCACCGCAGCATCAACATCAACACCAGCATCATCCTCAAACTGAAAATTACAGCAACTTAGTATACAGCTTCAATTACCAGGCCCCACCACAGCCAGCCCTTCAACAGGCACCGATCAAGTTAGATGGTAACTTCTTCGACTCATCAATGGCCACCATGATGGATATGGGCAGTCAAATCCCAATGACCTTCCCACCAGCAACAACTGCGCCAACTAATCACCCTCTTCCACCATTGGCCGGAACCCACGAATTAATGTACCAACCTACAATTTCCCGGCAATCTGTCGATTACGGGTTCTCTAACTCTGTCAGCAGTGCTGGTAATTCCCCAATCTATTCCACTTTCTTCTACCCTAATGACCCTATTTCTCCAACAACAACTGAATCCAGTTACTGCTCAACAATGAGTCAACCTAGCTTTGCCTCTTCTACTAGCTCTCTCAGTTTGAATGAACCAGCAGCCAACGAACTTTTCAGACCAGCCACTTCTCCAATAAATAACAATGGTTTTAGAAGATTAAGCAAGGACAACAAAATCACCAAGAAATCGGCAGTTTCAAAACAACGGTCCACTGAGGCTTCAGCGTTCAGAAAAAGATCATCATCAACCCCAAATATCCCAGTCACCGTGCTTGCGTCATCTTCTAGGCCAAGCACCATGAACAGCGACATCATTAAAAACCACCACCCAATAATAACTAACAGAACCACCCAGCCTGGTCCTATCCCAGCATCACCACCAGAACTCTCATTCGACCCGAAAACTGGAAGAGAAACTGTGACTTTTTGCTACTCTAAAAACAAAGTGATAACAAAATGGACAATCCAATGTCCTAAACCTGATGAAAAACACTCAATCTTAGCACAATTGGACGATGAATTCTTAAGAAAAAACTGTATCTACAAGCGAGCAGTCGGTAACCTGCCTACAGAATCTAGAGGTAACAGACAAAATTACGAGAAATCTTGTAATGAGTTGGGCTGGCAGTTATGTTGGTTGAACGAACAACTTAGAGACTCAAGAGGTCTCCTTCAAAGAGCAGTCGATAGTTGGAGAAACACTAGACCAGACGAGAAAGTTCGCTCAAGAAGAGTGAGAAAACAGAACAAACTTATCTCTTCATCGGTCCTCAATTCTCTCTAACAACAAACCTCCACTGCTTCCTGTACATTAATTAGTTCGGCCTTTTCTTTAATATGCTTTACGATTTTTTTTTCCGTCTCCTTTTGCTTTGACGTTTTATGAGTTTTATGGTTTTCCCTTTTTTATAATTTATTCACTCCTTTAATAATAAACACACATACAATTAGTTTACACTTTAACATCTATTCATTGTAGAGAATACCTTCTGTTGTTGCGTTTCCCCAGGTCTGGCTGCCCTCGTTTGTTCGGTGGGGCTGACTGACTTAGCTGGCTGACAGGTGTTGCACATGCCCCACCGGGTTGAAACTAATGCGCCAACTAATTCAATTCATACACTAGACAAGCAACCAACAAGAACTAAGCTGCGCTAGTATTAGCAATTTTTTTTTTTTTGGTTGACGCACGGTTGGTCTCCGCGATTCGCAATTTCACGAACCACAAAGCCAAGAGTTGCTTTCAAGGTAAGCAAGCAAGTACATTCCGCAGCAGCGAACGCTGACGCACCAAAACAACAATCTATGTTCTTCATTTGTATACTAATCAGGTAAACAATATACTATATTATTATATAGAGAGTGAGGATGTGAGGTATGTACAAGAAACGGAGCACTTTGGGCAATGTCGTTGATCTAACCAATTACAATTGCAGGAATCAGTCTGATGAATACAGGCGAGCACGGCGTGCCACCGTAGGGCTTGGGGGAACACAGATAGCAAATGTGAAATGTCAATTGTGAAAAATGAGAGCAACAGCGAACCAAGGGGGGGTTGGAGGGATAGCCTCCCCTCCCCCATGAAGGAGCAGAGGTCTTATCGGTCATGGCTGGCTGCTGGCTGGTCAGTTCTTCTCTCCCAAAAATGGAAGATCTCGAAGCCAACTTCGATCATGATAAGGTAGATGATGATCAATTCCAACTTGCTTGCCTTCTCGTCGTTCAACGTCGCCATCAAGATCTGCGACTCTTCCGTAGCGTAATCTAGCTTCTTATTGAGAATCCCGATTCTCGGGGTGACGTCTAAGTTTTTCAGGATTTTCGTGTACAATTCCTCCAAGTTCGGTTCCAGCCAGTATAAATCGGGGGTCTCAATCAATTCCAGGTACAAATTTAGTTTTCCACGGATAAGCAATAGTTTGCCCATCATTCTAAGAATATCACGGCGAGTTTGTGACCGTTGGAATCGACGATTGATTGACTTGCTGAAAGTGTTTGCTCTACTTTCTTCGATCCATTGTTCCAACATCGATTCTAATATCGCTAATCTAGTAGATCTCGCAATTCCAAATGCAAAAGCAGCCTTATCGAGGAGCTCACCGTTAGATTTTGCAATGATCATTACCTCTTTGTCCATGGTGCTTATCGCTGATTCCTTTTCGATATAGTCCATCTCTTCACTTTCAAAGTTCTCGTAAGGATTAACTTGGGCTTCGTTTATCAATGGCAAGATATTAGAAAGAACAAATTTTTCATCAACTCCCCAACTAACAATTGTCCCATTAATTAGTACCATCACATCATAAAATGATCCGTTGTCTTTATATCTGAAATAGACAACCTCTTGTGGGATCAAATAATTAGCGTGACGGAACCCAGCAGTTTTAAGATTTTTGATTGCCCTAGAGAGGTCGAACTGTTCACAAAGAGTAATCGAAGTACACGGCTGTAGCTGGCTTTGTTGTTCAGGTGGCTGTTGTGGGTGAATGATCCCACCACTTCTTCTTAATGCTCGATTGGTTGATAGGATTGCCAGAGCTCCTGATCTTGGCAATTTCCCAAATTGAATATTGGCCTGGGCATTGTTTCTGCAATAAAAATTGCTGAAACTAGCCTTAAATAACAATGGATACCGGGATATAGTAGCCCTCTTGCTTAAGGTATTGACTATTATTTTAATTCTGTTCATTTGTGAAATGGTAAGTTACAGCTGTGATGTTGCAATGTCTTTTTTTTTTCCTGATTAGATCGGAAAATTGATGGGCGTATTCCATCGGGATGGGCGGTATCTCTGCATAAATGACCAATGAGCGCGCCAATCAATAGTTCATATCTAATTAGAGCAAATAGCATTTATTGTTATATCTTGTTATTTGTCTTTGAGTTAATCAAAGTTATTTGATTCCTCATTTAACCAACTGACTTCGCAATAAATTACAGCATAAGAAATTAATAAGCCAACTACCTTCTCCCAAAATGTGTGATAGAAAATCGAAGTTATCTCAAATAAAATAAACCAAACTAACAAAATCCCAATTAAAGCTACAAACAAGCTGTAGATAATAAAGGAATTTCCAGCTCTCGTTTTTGGCGCCTTCCAAAGAATTACTGATTCTAATGAAATCGACATACTTGCAGATGAAAGTACCAACATATGCCCTGAAACATTAAATTTAAAAGTATCAATTAAGTATTGGGAAATGCTCTTACCAAAACACCATTGCAAAACTACGATCCAAACGGCAATAAAACCTAGATATCGACAAACACATTCGAGGATAACTGCTGCTCGTAGGTTTCGGCTTCTAGAATCATGAGATAGCACCAGTTCTCGTATTTCTTGTTGTTGCTGATGCCAAGCAATCCCCCTGAGCAAATTAATAACAAAGAATAGACTTGTGTACCAATAAACAGCATTATTTGCAAATACAACGTTCATCCAATTGTCAGGCAGAATAAAATAATTTTCGTGGCCCCTGTTTGGCTGAATTCCAGCTGACCAAGCATAAGCCTCTCCCAGTAATAATCCCGCAAGGTAAACACCACAATAATACCGAAAATAATTATCCAAGTTCTCACAGAATTTATCTAAAGCATGTTGCATTCTTTTCTTTTTTTGCATCTGATTTTCTGATTTTTAATATTCGTTCGCCTCTTCTATATTTCAATAGAATGTTACATGCATTCGACAAGTAAACCTAATGTTTTTTGTATATTTTATTTTAATCTTTTATTCAATTTTTTTTCTTAGACACACATGAATATCCAACTTTATAAAATGAAACCTATGAGAAAATATTGTCTTAATCTAGTAATAGAGATCGAGATGAATTTCCATTACAGTTCCTCACAAATATTATTTAATTTTCAGTCTGGTTGGTGTTACTAATTGTAGCTGCACTCTTTCATCTCGCTTGAAGACGACAATACTCCCGCACTTCCAAACACCTCAGTTGTCACATCCGAACATCAGCCTATGGTGACCAACAACAAATGTTAAAATCAAATTTCATCCAAACGAATCAATAATGAACATAGATAATCGAACTATGACCTCACATAATATCATCTTTTAGCAAGGATAACAGCGATATATTTAAGAACTACATACGAGCAAAATATATAGAAAGCTAATACAAAAGGTAATGACTTCTTCCACTCTCGCCTAAGTGGTAATCTCCCATTTAATATCACTCACCTTAATGGTCGCCTTTTCAAATTCAATTTTTTGCAATTCAACTTCTTCGGTTAATCCACCACCTTTCTTGCCATCATACGCAATTGCTTTAGCTGAAGAAATCTTACAGCAGCTAGCATGAGCATTCCAAGTGTTTGGAATGATCAAAGTTAACCGAACATCAACCAAATCTTCGGCACCATCAATAAAATGTGGGAAAATATTGGCTGACCCACCGCCACCAGAATAAGTCAATTTGTTCGCTGAACGACTGATAATATCGTCGCCGCTAATTTTACCAGAAAAGTTAATTGTAATGTAATTATTTTTAACTTTAGCCAACAATTTCTCATTCAACTTAACATCTAATTTACTGTTGCTAGTAGAATATTTATTAATTGCAATTTCTGATTCTGTTTTGGTGAAATCTGAAGTAACTTTAATTGAATCAATTGTTAAAGTTTCTTCACATCTTAATGATAATGAATCAGTATCTTTAATAGTTTCAAATTGAATTTCAACAATTCCTCTAAAAACTGATTTAGTTAAATTGAAACCAAATAAACTTAAATTATATTCAATTGTTTTAACTGACATATTATTAATTAGATAAACTTAACTTAAAAGAAATCAAAAATTTGGATGATTTGTGAAGGAGCAACTATATTATTATATTTTGTCAGCGATTCATTTTTCCAGTTCCTCATCGATGAGATCGACGCTCCGTTAGTTTGTCCTGTCAAAAAAAATAAAAAAAAAATTACCCTGGAGAAATGAGGATCCAACACGGACTCAAAGTACCACCACATCTATCACCCCATCTTCCACTTACAGTTCGTCCTTTTATTAGGGTAAAATGACCAAATAATTTCATTATTTTGTTTGGAATAATAGCTGAAATTAGGAAACAAAAGTTCCATTATTATTGTTTTAGAAATAAAAGGCCACACATTAGCAATAGTACTTTGATGGTGGTTTATTATTCTATAGCACAGAGAAAAGTTTTCTCTGTGCTATAGAAAACTCTGTAATATTCGCAAATTGCTTCAATATCTTGTAAACAATTAAATTGTTATTGATTATTGTTCTTTTTTGATTCAATTCTCATTTTAGTAATATTGTTTAGTTCGCTGAATCTGCTTGTAGATGTTATGCACAGGACCTGCGATGGCTGAAAAATAAAAAAAAATAAAAAAAAATAAAACTAAAAAAAATTTTTTCAGCTGAATGAATATTCAGTGGAGTTGCAGAAAGAGTAAGCTATTGTTGTTAAGATGGACAACCCAGATGAATTAGATGATGGTTTGGATTATGCCGTTGATAGTGAAGAAGAAGTTGAAGAAGTTTTAGTCAACAATGATGTGGAGGAAAACAACAGCGAGGAAGATAACGATGAGCCAGTTGAAGAAAAGGAAACCAAAAAAAGAAAACAAAAAGACTCTCAATTATCATTGAAAAAGAGACAAAAATTGCAATCTGATATTGATTCTAAAATTAATATTGCCAAAGAAAGTTCACAAAGAATTTCAGATTTCTTTGCACAGAAGTTTCGTAATGAAAACCCTGATTTGGCTCCTTTAGAATTACTGGATTTATACATTGGGAAAAGTACGATAAAGTATACTGGTTATTGGGAAAAGACTAGGAACCTTGACGGACTTAAATCATTTATTGAAGAAAACTTCGAAAAGTTCATTCCAAGACGATCATTAAAGAAAGCTGACAAAAAGAAACTGCAGCAGAAACAGGATAAAGATAATGATAATAATGAAATCGTAGAGAGAAAGTTTATTTTGATATTATCAATGTCTGCGCTTCGAGCTTGTGATATTCATCGCGCAACCAGAGATATTCCTCAATCTTCAATAAAGCTAATTTCCAAAAATAAAATAAAAGATGATATGAAAATTTTGAAATCTACAAAATCAAGAATATTATGTTCTTCTCCTGCAAGAATTAATAAGATTTTAAATGTTGAGAATTCTACGCTAAAATTAAAAGAAATTAAAGCAATAATAATAGATAGCACTTATCTTGATAACAAAAAAAGATGTATCTGGGATACCGAAGAAATAATGGCGCATCTTAAACCTTTGACCGTTGATAATGCAAAGATATACCTCTACTAAATAACAAATATCTTTAATGTTACATTAATAAATAAATAAATTGTTTTAGTTTCTACCAAACCCACCTCTACCGCCACCTCTACCACCACCTCGACTAAATCCACCTCTTCCACCTCCACGGCTAAATCCACCACCTCTTGAACTACCACCACCACGACTGAAACCTCCACGGCCTCCACCACGGCCACCTCTAGCACCTCCGCGGCCGCCACGACCACCACCAAAACCACCGCGACCACCAGAACCTCCAGCAGCTCTCTTTGGTTTCTTTGGTTTTGGCCCCACTACTTTAGGTTTAGGTATGAATCTTTCCATTGGCAACAATTTATCCCCACCAATATAAAATTTATCACCTTCATTAAAAGATTTAGCTTGAACTCCTTCAGATGGCTTAATGGTAAAATACACATCATTCAATGAACCCAAAATTTCATCAACTTTACCTACTTGAGTCTTGTTTTCCAAATATATTGGGGCATTGAAATATGGGACTTTAGTATTGATTGAACGACAGACAAGGTCACCTTCGCATGGATGAGCAAATGCTCCCATTTCAAATACTTGATCTGGCGGACCTACAGGACCAGAATTAGCTCTACCTCCTCTACCGCCTCGAGATCCTCCTCTGAAACCTCCTCTTGACATATTTGTTGGATTATATAAATTTTTCAGTGTACTTGATACAAAAAAATTTTTCACAGATGAGAAGTACGAAAAATTAAAGCGTGGTTAAGGGCGATGGCTCCAACATACATACCGGCAAGGCCACTACTATAGTGCGAGGGTTATGTGAATGGAAGTTCTGTTTGTGACCATATCTATACGTATTTATGTAAAGAGCGAAAAAATGAATAAAACTATCTCTTTAATGTTATTAAAGTAGTTTCCAAAAAAGAAATAACCAAAAAAAATGCCAGTTGAACTTATTATGAGACCTGTTATGAGACCATTGGTGGTCGCCAAAGCAGTTTTATTCCATCCTCATAGAAGAGCATCTAGATATATTCCAAGAATTATTGAATTTGATGAATCGAAATTAAAAGAATATGCTATTAGAAAAAGATTCGGTACAGGTTCTAAAATTTTTGATGTTTATGATACTGCTGAAACTAATAGTGGACCAAGTGATTCAGAGAAAAGATTATATTGGTTTGTTAGATCAAGAGCAGTTAAAGGTGCTTATAAAATGTATTCTCCATTAGTTAGTGGTACAGGACCTGAAGGCGAAGATGAACCGATTGCAACCACGAGAGCCGGGTTAAGATCAAACGTTCTGATGATTAGATCACCAGATCAAATTCCTGCTTCTGAATTAGGTTGGCATGTTATTAATCATAGAGTTGATGCCATTGATAGTTACAGAATTTTCACTTTAGCTAATGGCAATCAATATCACTGGACAACAGCTGGTAAGTTTTTGGAATTGGTTAAAAATCCAGGCGAGAAAGATTCTGAGGTTAGAGTTAGAGTGGGACAAGTTATTATGAAAGCCAACGGTTGGAATATTAAAATTGATGAATCATTAATCCCGAGAGAATTGGCAATCACTACTGCTTTATGTTCAGTTATTGATCAATGGAATACTAATATTGCGGTTGGCGGGATTTATTATGCTAGACAACAAGAGGATGTTAGATGGAAAAGGGATTAACCAAGTTTCGTCAAAAAAGTAAATAAAATGTAATTGAAATGAATGTTTTATTATTGAATCTGCATTGTATCTCTGTATTTTTGGTCGTTTCCTTCAACATTTGTCGTGGTGTTTGATATTTTCCTGGGTCTGCTTCCCGACTGGTGTCATTACATAAGCACGCACGTTTGATTTTCCAAATTTTCTTTTTTTTTGTTTAGTTGTTATTTTCGAAAAAACAAATAAAATAGGATTGACGTGAAATTTTAATTCTTCTTTTACTGAAAAAGAATTATTACAAAATGCCAAAGAAACCTACTGGTAGAAAAGCTGGTGCTATGCCAGCTAAGTCATCTAGTACCACCACTTCCATCGAAGAATATGATCCGGTAATTGAATATAAACTTAGTGAAGGAACTGAACGTCCATTTGTCTTGACGACTCCACCACGTCAATTGTCGGAGATTCGATCACCATCAAGTGATAAAGAGAAACTTTTAATTGCTGGCCTTTTAGTGTTTGCGATTGCTGTTCGATTTTTCCGATTATCTAAACCGACTTCTGTGGTATTTGATGAAGTTCATTTTGGTGGGTTTGCGAGAAAATATATCTTGGGGACATTTTTCATGGATGTTCATCCTCCTTTAGCAAAAATGATGTTTGCTGGGATTGGTTATATATTTGGGTTTAATGGGGAGTTTGAATTCAAAAATATTGCTGAGGAAATTCCAAGTAGTGTCCCTTATGTTATGATGAGAAGTTTGCCAGCTACTTTAGGGATTGCAACTATTCTTTTAAGTTACCTAACATTAAGAGCTAGTGGTTGTAGAATCGTTACGTCGATGTTAACTGCAGTATTATTAACTATTGAAAATGCTAATGCTACAATTTCAAGATATATTTTGCTTGATTCTCCATTGGTGTTTTTCATTGCAGTTACAGTTTATGCTTTGAAAAAATTTGAAAATCAAGTGCCATTTACGATTCCATGGTACAAAGCATTAATTGTCGCTGGTATTGGATTAGGTTGTGCTGTTAGTAGTAAATGGGTTGGATTATTTACCATTGGTTGGGCTGGTGTTTATATGATTTGGCAATTATGGTTTATTTTGGGTGATTTAACTGTTACTCCAAAACAATTTTCACAACATTTTTTTGCCCGTGGATTTATCTTGTTGGGAGTTCCTGCATTACTATATTGTTTGTTCTTTTATGTTCATTTTGAATTATTAAATGAAGAAGGTGATGGTGGTGCATTTATGTCAAGTGCTTTCAGATCCACTTTAGCTGGTAACACTATCCCACAAGAATCTTATGCCCAAGTTGGTGTTAAATCTGAAGTTACTATTCGTCATATTAAGACTCAAGGTGGTTATTTGCATTCTCATGATCATTTATATGAAACTGGGTCTAAACAACAGCAAGTTACTTTGTATCCTCATTTAGATGAAAATAATATTTGGATTGTTGAATTATATAATCAAACTGAAGAGCCAACTGAATTTACTCCAATTAAAGATGGCACCAAGATTAGATTAAAACATAAGTTAACTCATAGAAGATTACATTCGCATAATTTGAGACCACCAATATCTGAACAAGATTGGCAAAATGAAGTTAGTGCTTATGGATTTGAAGGATTTGAAGGGGATGCTAACGATGATTTTATTGTTGAAATTCAAAAACCAGAATCTAAACAGGGAGCTGCTAGAACTGAATTAATTGCCATTGATACAGTTTTCAGATTAAGACATGCAATGACTGGTTGTTATTTATTTTCTCATGAAGTTAAATTGCCAAAATATGCATTTGAACAACAAGAAGTTACTTGTGCCACTCAAGGGATTAAACCATTGTCATTATTTTACGTTGAAGTTAATAATAATGAATTTTTAAATGCTACTTCACCTAAAGTTAGTTATAGAAAATTGACATTTTGGGATAAATTAATTGAAAGTCATCAAAGAATGTGGCATATCAACAAAGGGTTAACTGCTTCCCATAATTGGGAATCGAGACCACCATCATGGCCGATTTTACAACGAGGTATCAATTATTGGGTTAAAGATAAACATCAAGTTTATTTACTTGGTAATGCAATTACGTGGTGGTCATCAAGCGCAATAATTTTCATTTATGTTTGTAATTTGGCGGCGTTATTAATTAATTTCCAAAGAGGTAAGACTTTAATCACTGAGCCACATTTTATTAGTTTTAATGTTCAAACATTGATTTATGTGTTGGGCTGGGGATTTCATTATTTCCCGTCATTTTTAATGGGCAGACAATTATTTTTACATCATTATATTCCTGCATTATATTTTCAAATTTTGGTTCTAGGACAAACTTTTGACTTTCTCTTGACATTTTTATTTGCTAAAAAGCCGATTGTTTCTTATTCAATATTCGCTACATTTTTAGTTGTCTCTGCTGGATTTTTCATTCATTATTCGCCATTAATTTGGGGTGATGATTGGACTAAAAATCAATGTGAATCATCTAAATTATTGGAAACTTGGGATTTTGATTGTAATGCATTCCCTGAATCATTGAGTGAATATTCGTCATTAGTGGAAAGTCCAATTCCAACTCCATCATCAGCACCAATTGATTTCAAAAAAGCAGAACCAATCAATGCCGGTGCTGAAGCTAACAATGAACAAATTATTCAAGAAAATTTGAGAGAATCACCAGAGGCTCCAGAGGTTCAGGAGGTTCCAGAGACTCCAGAAGGTGCTGTTCTTGAACCTAAGGTTGTGCGTAAATATCAAGATTCTAATGGCAATCCAATTGACCCTGAAGTTGCTCAGCAATATATTAAGGACCATCCAGAAGAAGTGTTGAAAGTGGAGACGGTAGTTAATAATTGATTGATTTGGCTTACGAGAAAATAAACATGAAATTTTTATCTAATTTGTTAGTTGCTTGTAGATTATTCGTATTCAAATTTTGAGGGCTGGTACGTCAAGGCTTTGTTCTTTTTTCATTTTATTTTTGACGTGGCTTGCTTCTGAGGCGATGTTATCTTCTCCTGCGTTGTGGATTCACATCCCAATGACTCGGTCTAGGCATACGCCAAACAATGATCAGATACAATCAAAATCACCAACAGACAACACAATAGCGTGAAATAAATATATAAATAATAGACGAAACAATCATCTCTCTTTGCGAATATTGATTTTCATATTTAGTGTTGAAGGAAATGTGATGTTTCTGGGCGTCTTATCGGAGCTAAAATAAATGTTTTACTTATGCCACTTTGAGGATCTAAAACAAAATTGGAAGGGAACCTGGAAACTTTACTAATTAACGGTTTTGGCAGGCGCCCCCATTTCCAAAAAACACTTATCTTGAGACATAATCTTTTGCAAAATCCTCATTTTATCATTAATAATTGATCTGATTACCACGATTTATTTGTCTTGTGCCTACTTTTTATTTTTAGTTTTATTTATGAATGAAGATAATAGTAACTATTATCTAAATTCGAAGCGATTACAATTAGTCAATTTATATCATAATAATTTCTCAATAATTTCTGAAGAAGAGTTTAATAATATGGTTGCTAATTTTAACCAAGATAATACTCATAACACACACGGTAATAATAATAACAGCAATTGCAACAGCCAGCCAATGTTGTTCGACGAGGATCCTGAGATTCAAATTGATTTTAATTCAACAATGGATTTCCTGAGTCCAAATTTGCCTGACACTCCAATCGATGGTCTGTTCCATCAACCTCTGGTAGGTTATGTGTATAACCAAGACGATGAAGTTCAATCAACTCCAAAAAATTACTTCAGTAATAATAATAATAATTATCATAATAATGGTTATGCCAACAATAACGCACAAATCCCCGTCAAGCGCCACATGAAATCAAATTCAACAACAACTAGAGGAAGTGTGAGCAATATCGATAAGAAAGAGTTGGTCAAAAGTTTGAAGTTGAACTTGAAACATAATAAAAAGGAACCTAGGTTTGTTCCAAATTTGAGCAATAACGATTTCAGTTCAATTTTTGATGACGATAGATCACCAGTTTAAACTAGGATGTTCTACAGAGGTAATTGTTTTGTTGTTTTCTTGATGCTTTTTTTTTATGTTGATTCGTTATTATATATATAGGTTTGGGGGATTAGTGATAGAAGGAATTTAATAATATTTGCTTAGCTAAAGAATATTTCTCTTTGTAAGATTATCAAACCTGGAATAAGTATAACCAATAAATGGTAGTTCACCCAACCCATCATCTTCTTGTTTACTAGGTTGATCTTGTCTCATGTATGGAGATTCGGGCATTTGCTCTAATTCATCAATTGGGAAGAATCTAGTATCAGTAATTGAATTCAATCTTGGAATGAAAGGTGCTTGAATTTGTCGTATCGTACCCCAATCAACACCTCTGAAAAATGGATGATTTTTAATCTCAGCTGCTCCGTTTAGCCCAACTCTATTTGATGCATCACATAAAAATCTTTTGATTAAATCTTCGGACTCAATACTTAAATGAACATCATCTGGGAATTCTAATGAATGCCTCCAATTAACAATTTTAACATAAGTTTCCTGATTGGTATCAGAACAGAAAGGCGGATATCCAACAAGACATTCATACATAATTGCACCAATTGACCACCAATCACATTCTCTACCATAACCATCATTAGTGAAAACTTCGGGAGCAATATAATTAGGGGTCCCCACTGTTGAATATGCCAACATTCTTCTTGATTTTCTCCAAGTTTGAATTCTTTCATTATTTGACATTGTTAATTGAATAGAATCAACAATCGTCGTATTTCTTTTATTTTTATTATTAAACGCACTTTGGGTATTCAAGTTCATTCCCTTCTCCAATAATTTCTTATAATAATTTGCATCATGAGTCTTATGAAACCCTGTGGCTAGCCCAAAATCGGATAATTTGATGTGACCATCACTACCAATTAAAATATTATCAGGCTTAATATCTCGATGAATATAGCCTAATTTATGAACCTCTTCTATTGCTAAAACACATTCTGCCATATAAAATTTTGTAATATCTTCGGTGAAAGTGTTCAATCTAATCAATAATGTCATTAAATCACCTCCTGGTAAGAATTCCATAATTAAATACAAATATTTAGCATCTTGAAAGGAGTAATGTAATGCCACAACCCATGGGGAATCACTTTGAGCTAATATATCTCTTTCAGCTTTGATATGAGCTAATTCATTTCTTTTAAACATTTCACTTTTCAATAAGGTTTTCATAGCAAACACTTTACCATTATCCTTTTTTTGAACTAATCGAACCTCACCAAATGCCCCTTTACCAATAACTGAAACTGTATGGAAATCATTAGCACTTAATTTTGTTCTTTTCAATCTTAAGAATTGAGTTTGTCGAAGAATAAATTTTTGTTTATATCTATTTTTTGATTCATTTGAACCTCCCTGTTGTTCTAAATTTGCTTCTAATTCATCGATGGTCTTGCGAATATCTCTGGCATCTTCCGCTTTTTTCTTGTAATAGTTCTCCAATTTTAGTTTTATAGTAGCGGTTTTATTCTGAATACTTCTTGGAAATAAATCTGGCCGTCTTTCAAAGTTAACATAAAGATTTGAATAATTATTCATGGTCAATCAGTCTTCAACTACTTATTTTATTTGCTTGATTTTTATACTCTATATTTTTTATCCTCTTGTACAATATATATATATATATAGATAATATTTTACTTTTGATAATAATTAAAAAGCGAACGTAATTTGTTTTAATTGTTTTATTTTAGATTTTGGTTGATTTAAATCTACAGTTCATCCTAATTAGAAAAAAAAATCAAAAAAGACACGGTAACTAAATTTTTTTTTTTTCTTTGACTCAATGCAGACTCATGTGTATATATGTGTTACATCGCAAGAACTATTGACACATGCATACTATAGCATATAAATGCATAATAATATTACCCTCTCGTTTAATATATTTTTGTTTGGTTGTTTTTGGTTACGCTGCGATGGCGACAACCCATCTAATGGCAGTGGTAAATTAATTTACTTCAATAGCTCAATATCTCTCTCTCCTTCTTTGTCTGAAATAGCAAATAGCAAAAGATGTCATTCATTCAAGCTTTGAGATCAAAGGTCTCTGAATTAAATTTGTTTGATCAGAGCAATACGGAGAGAAAACCATCAAGGGATGAATTATTTCGAATTCAATTCAGATTGCCCGATAGTCAATCAATAATCATTGATTCGGTTGCCGATGTATCCCTACACTATGACCAAACGACTCATACTGCCCATTCTCCTATGAATAGTCCACCAATGGATCATAATAATAGCAACAACATTAGCAGTGATTATGATAATCCTCTAAATGATATTTTCTGGTCTGGTCGATTGTTTCTTACCCAGCAATACTTGATTTTCAAGGATAGTTTCAATGGTCGAAATTTTAGTGTTGTTATTCATTTATCAACGATTAGGAAAGTTGAAAGATTACCACTGAAATCATATGTTTTTGGTTTAATCATCAATACTTTTGCGGGCTTAAGACTTACTATTCAATTCATTGGAGTAAGGTCAAATTCTGAGAAATTTTCTTTATTGCTTAAAAAGTCTTTGGACACAAATTTAGCAACTGTCAAACAATTGAAGCCATTTTTGAGAACTTTATACTCTGAATATTTAATGTTGAAAAATTCTCCAAAGGGTAAAGACTTGGATTTACAAATACCTGCTGGTGGGTTGGGGTTGATGTTTAAATTCCCTGGTAATCCAAAAAAATTGAGGGACAAATCTAAAATGAGATTATGGTTTGAATTTATGAAAACAAATGGTAGAAATTTGAACATTGTTAAGCAAGAAATGTTTTATAAGTTAATTAGAGTTGGGTTACCTAATAGATTGAGAGGTGAGATTTGGGAATTATGCTGCGGATCAATATATTCAAGATATGAAAATAGTGGAGTTTACAATGAAATATTGGAAACAAATAGGGGGAAAACTTCAGTAGCAATTGAAGAAATTGAAAAAGATTTGAATCGTTCATTACCTGAATATGCAGCTTATCAATCTGATGAAGGAATTTCTAGATTAAGAAGGGTGTTAACTGCTTATTCTTGGAAAAACCCCGAAGTTGGTTATTGTCAAGCTATGAACATTGTCGTTGCTGAATTATTAATTTATATGTCTGAAGAACAAGCTTTCTGGTGTCTTTGTACTTTATGTGATAATTACACTCCAGGTTATTATTCAAAGACAATGTATGGTACATTGTTAGATCAACGTGTTTTTGAAGCATTGGTGGAAAAAACTATGCCGATATTATGGGAACATATTACAAATAATGATATTCAATTATCTATAGTGTCATTACCATGGTTTTTATCATTATTTATTAATGCTATGCCATTGGTGTTTTCATCAAGAATTATTGATATTTTGTTTTTGCAAGGACCACGAACTTTATTTCAAGTTGCTTTAGCATTACTTCGAGTTAATGGAGAAAAACTTTTAAAAACTACGGATGATGGTTCTTTTATTCAAGTATTGAAACAGTATTTTAGTAAATTGGATGAATCAGCACATCCAAACTCTAAAAATGAAAGTTATAAACAAATTACAAATTTTCAAGAATTACTTGTGATCGCATTCAAAGAATTTCAGGATATTAATGATGATACAGTTAAAACTTATCGTAAAAAACATAAAGGCAGTGTTTTCCTGAACATCGAAAGTTTTATTAAACGAACTCAAATTCGCAATTTACCAAAAGTTGCTAATTTGGATGCTACGAACATTTCAAATATTTATGATCGATTTTATCATGTTATTGGTACTGATAATGTTCAAAAAGATACTGGTTCAACTTTAATGAACTTTGAACAATTTGAAAAATTCATGTCTGAAATCACTAATTGGGTGCTTGTTCCGAACGCTACTGATAGTAAAAATCAAGAAGAATTTTTAAGGAGATTGTTTGTGTCTTGGGACAGTGAGTTTCAAGGTGGGTTATCATTGGCTGATATTTGCAGAGGTTTAAATAAATGGATTTTTAATGATTTAATGTCAATGATTAAGACTTTTTTTGATTTATATGACACTAATGGTAATGGATTGATTGATAAAGAAGGGATGTTGCAAATGAGCGAAGGATTAATATTTTTAACAAGGCCTTGGAGAGATGGCTGGGAATTTGATTCAATTACTCAAAAGGAAATCGACAATGTTGTTGCTAAGCGGATGGAAGAATGCAGGGCTCAATTAGCTAAAAACCCTGACGTTGAAGAAATCATTGCTCCACCAAATCTCACCGTTGATGAAGAATTTTATAAACATAAACAAGCTGAAAGATATTTATCAGCAGCTAGTAAATTTTTACAAAATTGTTTTTCATATGCTAGACCTGCTACTGAAAATGATGACATATTATCACCAGTCAGTGAGAAAGGCGAATATCGAGATTTAGCTAATGAAGAATACGTTGATGATAAATCTAAGAAGAAAAATGACAAGATAAAAGCAAATGTGGCATTAGATCCTGATCATCCTTTACAAATGGATTTACCAACGTTTAGAATGGTTATTTTAGCTGATGAATCATTTGAATTATATTTTGGTGAATTGTTGTGTAATAGTATTGATGTAAATAAACCATTGGCTAATAACAAACTGGTCTTCAATTTAAGAAACTTATTTGATTCTTTGGTGGCAGATGGTAGAAAAGTTGCCATTGAAGTGAAGAGACGTATTGATGATGTCAACGTGCAAACTATTGCTAGTCCAACTAGAGCAAGACTCAACGCTAATGATGAAGAAGAAGAAGATGATGATTTCAGTACTTCTGATGTTAAGAATGCTGATATTGATTTGCTTTCAGGGGCCGAAGTTAATGTTTTGAATGAAAAGGATGAACCGAAACAGGAACACCCACAGCAACAACAAGGGCAATAATTAATTGTTTTGCACTTCCGATATGTAGCATACATTATAATATACAAAAATATTCGTGTTTTAGCTAAAAGAATCTGCTACTGTATTTGGATAATCATTCTAGTAGATTTAAAATTTGATAAAATTTTTCATTTAAATTGTTGAAACTTCCAAGCAAGATTGATTCCACTTTCAATTTTGTGTCGACATCCAATTTATCTAGCACATTTGCGGTTGTCACTCTTTGATAATCCAAAATTAATTGGATCTTAATATTTTTAATTTTCACAATCACCCGGTTATACGATAGATTTGCATCTTCAATGACGGCATTTTGCAATTGATCAAAAACAAGTCTCTTATTCAAAGTCATTGACAACTTATTGTGAATTGCTTTAGCAAATTTCATTAAATTAACATTCAACGATTGCTTCTCCAATTCCTCGAGATTAATGTACTTGGGGATTGTATGTTTGAAAACTTCATAATTTTCCCTAGTTTTCTCATTTCGTTTAAGAATCACATAATGTGGAGGTTCAAAAGATTTCAGATGGCAATTATATTGATCGAATCTGAGTCCCAAATATTCATTATTCTTTTCAGATTTTTGTCCAGAGTTTAATGGGAATGCAGTGATCCCACCAGCAATTCGATGAATACTTTCTAGAGACAAGTTAGCCAGCAATTGCTGCTGTTTAATCTTGGACACCACCATCTTCTTTCGATTTGCTGTGCTTCTCTGTTTCTTTCTCGGCTGGAGTAAAGGTGCTAATGATTGATCAAATTGTGGAGGAATGTTAATTGAATCAAAAATCGAAGTAGATGAGAGAAGCGATTGTTGAGAATCTGTGAGTGACGAAGAATGGTATAATTTGAAAATTAAATCAGCTATTGAGTCATATTCCGTGAGCGGTTGTAATTCGTCTATCAATCTTGAATTTTCTTCTTCGAGTTTCGTGATTTCTTCTTGTAAAGTCGCGTTGCTCATTTGCCGGTTGGATATAATATCCATGTAAACAAACAAATGCGCAGTCAAAATAAAAATAAAACGGGAAAAAAAAAATTATTTGTGGTGCGGGAGCCTGTCGAGCGGGACCAAAATTTCCCCATTAGTAAAAACCGCCTCTCGGTTGCAAGCAGGTAGCAAATCATGCGAAAAATTTAGTTAATAAAAATTTATCAACATTGCATGATTTGCTGGCTAAGAATAAGAGACAAAAGCGTCTTGATGAATACTATCACAATTATCTATAACATTTTCCTGTGATGTGTATGTGGAATATTTCGATCTAGCACACAGTCATACAATAATTTTTAAAAATGCTCTATAAATATTATTATGTCTGTATATTTTTTGTATAGTTTCAAAATTCTCAGATTTTTTCCTATTTGTTTTTTTTGTTTTCAGTTTGGGAAGATAGCTTCCATAGATTGCACTTCACATCAGTGGCTATTCTTGTTGAAGATACCAGCTAAAATCAGGAAAATAGCGAGACAAAAACCTTCCAAGCTTAAACACACTTTGTAAAGATTAGCCAAAACATTTATTATCACAAAATAGGATAGTCTAGTATAACGAATACATGCTATTTTGAATATCCCTGAGTGCCTCTAAGTGAGTATGAAGCCTAAAATTGCGGCTATTTAGAGTGCGATCCGCTCTAATCTGATTCAATGATGCAGGGGTGAGATAAAGGATGTGATTTTGCCAATCAATTATGTTTGGAAAATGAGTATTGAAATATGTCATCAATTCATAATGGACCATCATAGTATAAAGATCTTGAAATCTATAAGTTCTGATTTGTTGCAAGTTGTTGAGAGCTGTATGTTTTAACTGAAGGCCTGCAATTCCGTAACAATTAATAACTTCTTGCAACTTATGTCCGTAATTACCGTTTAGGTTGGTGCGGTCAGGGCAAACTAGAGATGCCACCCAACCTTTAGAGTAATAATTTCTGTCATAGCTGAAAAGAGCGTGAGCATATGACATTTGGAAATTATTACTATTTAAAATTCTTTGAGAGTTTGAAGCAGCTGTATGAGTTGCCAACATAATCAATCTATAAACATCATTGGGGTTTCGATTATTCAGATTAATAATTGATCTAATATTTCGATTATTAAAAATACAACATTGACTCAATGCAGAATCTTTATCAATTGTTCCGGTTAGAACTCCCTCGACATAATCATACAATAGAGCTGCCTCATATGGAGCAGCATTAGGGTTGGACATAACAAATGAAATCAAAGTAAGAAGTAAGATTAAAAATTTCATTTTGATTTTTGACTGATCAATATAATTGGCTTTTAAAGATGTGTTTCGGTACTACTGGAAAAAATCCCTTTTTTTTTTCTGTTTTGCTGGAAAAATGACATCTATTTATCTAATTTTCATCATATGTTCATGTAAGAAATTCAGAGATAGCTATTCTGACAAAATTTTGGTAATTCCATTGGCTTCAATATAATAAGATGCGTTGAATGCTCTAAACATATAATTTTTGTGAATACTTAAGTATGTTGTGGAAGAATGTTTCATGGTGCGTAATAGTACCTACATAAGCCCACAGGCCTGCAGCGCAAAACTATGGAGCAACAACCGGAAATAGTCAAACTTCTGTAATCTGCTAATCTATTAACCGTGGATTTAACGTTGGATGTAACGTCGGATGTAACGTCATCCTTGTTTCTTTTTAATATTATTATTGTTGTTTTTTACCAAGAAACCCATGATGTATTTAGCTTCTAATGTTTTATTTTTGTATACTACCATTGAAGAAGGTGTTTCGAATACATATCAATAGCGCGACTTCATTAAGATTTAACCTTTTTTGAGGCACCATGAGCAATTAATTTCTTTTTAGTAGTTATTTTTGCTTGGCTTTAGGTCTCCCCCAGCTATCTTGATTGTTTTTAATGATTATTCGTTTAGCTCTAAGTTCGCCTCTACATTTTACCCTAGGCACATCTAATGAATTAATCATGATTATTATTTATTGGCTTATAAGTCCAGTTTATTGCCAGTAATAGAAATATTAATTGATGTAATATATTAATGGCAAAAGTTTAAGTTGAAAATCAATTTGAAGTGATTTTCTTTGGATACAAATTAAAAGATACTGTTTCAGATTACACCTCATTCGTTTAACCCCTGACGGCTAAATTATCATAATTGCCTATCTTAACTAATTCATTGGACCACAAAAAAAATTCGCATTCACCACAAACTCCCAGCATGGAAATAATAATATGGAACTATCTCACCCATACCAAAGGGAATTCTTCTCTAAATACCAACTACGATCCTAAAGGTATTTTATTGATTAGGATTTGGAAACTGAGATTGAGTTGCCAAGATTATGTATTTTCGGCTATAATATTTGGTACCTTCTGTTCATTTCAATTTGATCAAATTTTATCAACTTTTATTTTGAAAATGGTTTCATTGAAATACCTAAAAAACAAGTTTTGTGGAAAGAATTTGTCTTTACAGAAACGCCATAGATAATTAATAAATGAATTCGTGCAATAGTTTCGTTGGAATCAGGAGACCAATCAATTGTCTCCAGGTCATTCTTTATATCAAGTACATAGAGTTGAGATAGGTGCACTACCATAATTGTCTGTCCCTGGTCTGTGTTTCGGGAATTTATGACAATGGTATTTAATTCTTGGGATTCTTCCCTTTCTTACTTAGTATTTTGAAGAACACTTTACTCATTCGCTATCCGAAAACATTGGATATTCTCTAGCTGTATTATAAGTTTCATCCTGATTACTTATTGATTCCCACTAATGTCTCCTCACTATATTCAATTATTATTCATTTCCACACTAGCCGGAAATTTGCCATATTACCTAAGCGATGATATTTCAATCAGCCAAAGTCAATGGATGATGTGTTTGCCCTGTTGGTCTCATCAATAGATGTGGATTAAAAGTTGAGGGCTGGTAGGATATTGTCAAAATCAACATTAACCTAAATGACACAGGAAAACAACAGAAGTATCTGCGATGAAAGATTCTTCCGGATTTACTGCTCATTGCAGTGGAGACTATCTATTCAGAAACTCGTCTGAATCCGGATTCCGATTATTAGAAGCACAGAATAAATTATTTTGCGAAGATCTAGTTGACCCGGAGTACTCTTAGTTCAACTTTTGCTTAACTTGTTTCTAATTAGGACCGAAATTTTCATTGAGGAGGAAACATCTTCATCAATTTCTTGAGAGCTACTAACCTCAAAACAAAAAACGAAATAAAAAAAAAATAAACAAAAAACCTCGTTGAGATCTCTAAATGACTGATTGTTATTGTCCGCGTTATTTGTTGTTAATTGTGCTTTATATATTTAGCTGTTAATAGCCTTTCGCCAATTCTCACGATTTTTAGTTCATCGGTGCTGCAGCATGCATGTCACCGACCAAGACAACTAAATTACCAAAAAGGGGTCGAACTACGATGATTCTAGACGATAGTTGGCAAATATATATCTTAAATGTGAATTTCCAAATAACTCAGAAAAAAAAAAAATTATATCCTATTGTATTATTTCCACCTTTTAACTAGACTTTTTGCACTGTCACTATTGTCAGTTAAGGCTGGTTCCAGCTTCCCATAAACACTGGTGAGAAACTTAGTACCTTATATAGTATACTGCAGGAAATAATGCTTTGTCCCAGCTGATTACTGGTACAACTGACAAAAATCCGGCACAGCATGTATCAGGATGATCGTATATGCCATAGTTAATATTTTTTGATTTTGATTAAAAGTTTGCATTCAACGTACACTTTAGGAATTTTCCATATACCTTTTAAAAATAACAGGTAGCTGTTGTAGAAGCTAGTTGACGAAGGCCATTTATATTGAATTAGTAAACAAAGCCTTGCTGTTAATTTCAATGTGCAGCTGGACCCAAAACCTATCTGAATCATAAGCGAGAATTGTAATACTCTGCACTGTAACTTTGCTGATAATATATTGTTGGTATGAATTTTCCAATGAGTTTGGCTTTGACTGCTAAGCGCACATAATGTCGAAACTTGGGTAACTTCCGCGGGTTAAATTGACATACGCATAAAGAAAGATGTTACAGTTTTATGGGTGTAACCACACGAGATCGTCGTATAACGTCATACAAGGGTAACTGGTACCTGCAACAACAAAAAAGGAAAAGAAAAAGGGAATCAAAGATTTTCAAATACTTTCTTTAATTAAAAGATGGCAAAGAAATTGTTGTCATTATCAGAGGATCTAGTTCAAAAAATTTATGGTCAGCTTTCTCTTGAGCAAGGTGCTTTTTTATATGAAGCGCTCTTCCATTCGCAGTGCCAAAGTACAGTTGAAAATTGGCTAGCTGTTTTGAAAACCACATTATTCAGAAAAGTATTAGTTGAAGGAGGGTTCCGTGAGTTGTTACATGAGAAACATTTGATGGAACAACATTTGCTTCGACGTGCACGTTACCCCAATAAGGTCAAAACTTATATTCTTTTTGGTTTTACCTTTCGTGATTCAGTAGGAAACCCCAAGTGGTTGGACAGCGCAATTTGCGAACTTGATCCTCAAGAGCTACAACAATTTTTTAGAGCTGGCCTATTAAGATTCACTAGAGAGATTTACATCTTAGAGAGGCCGTTAAGTGATGACAGCGTCCGTTATGATAAATGTGTTCGCAAAGATAACTTAGAAAAACTAATTGCATTTATCAGTAATTGCGAGAATGTTCAAAAGCTTTACATTCAATCGCGATACATATGGGAAAAATTAATGAGTTCGCCTGATTTGGATCTAACCAGAGTTTCAGGGATCCTGATTAATGGAGTAAACAGGTATCGTTCAACTGATGAGCCGGTTCAAGAAGAACTTCTACTAAATGATATACTGATCGCAAATTTGACATTGCTGTATCTTTGCGTCCTTAAAATCACTAATAGCGATATAAGTTTCATAACCAGCCGTTTCCAGAAGGTACATATTAGCAATTTAACAGAGTTAGTCCTAGATAATTGCATTGTGAACGCAAATGCCTTAAAAAAATTTTCTGCACCCAATTTAATGCGTGCCACATTGACAAGATTAAAAGGGTTCACAGGTCATGATTGCCTTCTGCCTTTCAATTCGGTTGAAATCTTAGAGTTACGCCTGGTGAACCTAGGGCAAATTAAAGGACGCTGGTTGCTGTCATTTGGGAAATTGAAATTTTTAGGAATTAACAGTTGCAGTTTAGTAGATCTTGAAGTGTTGAAGAATTTAAAATCATTAATCGTATTGGATATTAATGGAAATCAGATTTCCGATCTAAAGCCCTTGACGGAGTTGGGGGAATTAACTCATATTAATATTGGGCGGAATAATTTAGGTTCCTTGCCAAATTTTTTCAGACTCTCAAAGCTCGAGTGGCTTTGCATTGGGGCAAATAAATTTCGAAATCTTGACAATTTTCTCAAGCTAAATAATTTAAGACTGCTACAAGCCTCTAACATAAATGTGGACAATTTCAATCTTGAATACTTGATTAATTTAGAGGAGCTTGTAATTAATCTTTCTCAGATTGGATTGTTAAATTTTTATGGCGCTAAGAAGCTTCAACATTTGGTTCTCGGAACGGTAACAGTTAAAAACTATGAATCAGTGTGCGCTTTGAAGTCTCTCGAGATTCTTGAATTTGGCAATCATATTGCTCAATTAACTTATCTTTTGACCAGGTTACCTAAATTTTCTTCTTCCTCTATTAAGCAAGCTGTCTACTATACTTTCTGTATTGATCCCTCTGCGGAGTTTGAAGCAATGTCAACAATTCTTGATGGACATGAAAAGATGAGATTGTTGTTTTACATTAATCCACGATTTGACGTTAAAAAATTGGCAGGAAAACATTCAGATCGAATCGAGTTGAAGCCTTATTTTGCAGATCCGTTGTACAAAGGGCGTAAAATAAAAATGCAGTTTTAAGAAGTGTACAAACGAATATATGTATTAATTATTATATGCAATGACTATATTATGTGTGTTATATTATATGTTTTTGAAGATTTCAATAATTTTGTAAGCAACATCATGTGGAACCAATTGTCCATCTTTTGAATCAACCACACTTTTATTATAATTGTTCCCCAAAGTAAGATTTTTCAAGTACGGAAAAAACCCAATCTTCTTGATGATCTCAAATTTCAAGCTGAAGTATTCTTCACAGAAATATGACTGTTTAATCTGCCCCACTCCGCAAAACTCGTTCAGACCAATCACTGTAAACAACAACACAACTGGTCTGTTTGTCATGTATGCATTTTGAAGTAATCTGTTTGTTGTTTGATTAGTCAGGCTCCAATTGCCCTTAGGGTCTTGAATTTCCATTATACTAATTAACTTGATTACGTAAACGAGAGAGTTTTTCGCTATTTGAAAGTTTTCGTTAACCCACGCGACTGGTTGTGCATATTGGGGGGTTTGATAATCAATTGTCGTTGGTGAGTAAGGTGGAGTTATTGGCACCGCTACTGGTTGAGTGGTGATGTTGCTTATTAGTTTCGCTGAATTGATTAAAAAATCAGTCTTAGATTTTATTAAATTACATGTTTTTTGGTTCATCGAAAGTAACTGAAAAATCGGCTGACGGCCCTTGAATGCCTCGATGGACGTGTTATTAATTTGCTGTTGCCAGTACACTTTATTATTTGCCATGATTAAAAACAAATTTGCAAAAATGAGCTATCTAATATAGATGAATATTTTTTAATATTTTCTTTTTCAATTGGAAATAAGTAATTAATTAATATATATTAATGGATACTGTGGCACAATTGTCTATTATTAGATTGGCGTCGCCCAGTCGCGTAAACTTGCATCAAAAATTGATTTGCCTAGCAACATCACATAGCCGGTTGCGACCAGCTCTGCCTCCTTAAAGCAAATCTTCTCTATCTTCGGCTAAATTTAAATCTTGGAAAAACACTGGCATCCTCCTCTTCATCCTCATCATCATCGGAGGAGGAAGTCGCAATTGGTTCAGGTTTCTTCTTAGCGGCAGCTCGTCCTCGTTTACTTGTAGCTGGGGATGCATTTCGGGATGCTGCTTTTCTTCTTGGAGCTTGCTGTACTTCTGCTTCTTGTTCTTGTTCTTTCTGTTCCTCCTCCTCCTCCTCCTCCTCAGATTCCATGACAAACAACTCTTGTGATCGAGGTTCATTAGTAAACTTAAATTGTGAAGGTTGAGAGAGTTCCATCATTGAATCATTGTCTTCCTCGAAGTCATTGTCATTGTGATCATTCTTTCCCTTTTTATAAACATCAAATTGAACGTACGCGCGATAAATGGAACTATTAATTTGTCTTGCCTTTTCAACATCACTTATTCGCTTCGTGTTTTTTTGAAATACCTTGAAATTTTTCCGAGTGCTCCAATCCCTATAACCTGCAGAGGCAGGATTTCTCATCGCTCTTTGGCCTCCGTTGCTAGATTCCTTCACTTTAATTTCTTCAAATTTAATATTCTTCCGAACGGATTCCATTTGTGCCTTGGTTAAATCTATTTGACTATGTAGAAGTTGTTTGTTGCTGGTATCCTTGGCTTGTTGAACAGCTTCAATAAACGTGATTCTCTTTGGCTTTGCTGGCTCAGCCGACGCTTGATGAACAATCTCTGGTGCTAATTCGGGTTCTTGTTTAACTGAAATCACTTGTTCGACTGGCTTTGGTTCTTCCTTAATTGGTACTAACTCAAAAGAATCAGTTTGGGGTTCTTCTGCTGGCTTACCTTTCCCGTCAACAGGCTTGTCTTTATCTTTTATCGGAGTCTCCCCTGTCACCCGTTTGGTTGGTAAACTGCCGAACAACAACTCATTCAAATCTTGCTTCTTCGGTCTTACTCTAACCCTTCTTCTGGTTTGTGTTTCTTCCCCCGGAGTTTGTTGAACTTGAGTTTGCTCAGCTTCTTTTGGAGGTGGTTGTGTTTGGCTTTCTTCTGCTTTCTGTGAAGGAGTCACCTGAGACAGATGCCTGTCCATGAAAAATGACATTGGATCAATTGGCTTTATTTTTGTTCTATTCAATCTTCTTCTCTTAGGAAGTAAGGATTCTTTTGAATTTTCATCCTGGGTTTTAGCTACGGCAGTTTCTGATGCTTGCTCTGGAGTAACGATATTGCGAACCAATTCTGAAGTGCCTGCGGCTAAAATGCAATCAAAGAATTCTTTGTTGGTAACCAAACCAACATTCAATTTCTCTGCGACTTTATCAATAATTTTATATCGAGACTTAACTTTTGGATCATCTGACGTAGTTACACTTTTCATGATCACCAACTTCTTACCGCCGGCACTAATCTTCAAACAGGATTTATATATTTCATCAATACATTCTTGTAAATTTTCACCTGAAAAGATTTTCTCCAAATCATACAACTTAACTTCACCACTAGCTGCACCAATAATTTCTTTCATTGCTAGTTGGGCATGACTAGAAATCACAAATACCATATCTTTAAATATTTCTCGCCTCTGTGGGTTAACATCGTATTGCTTGTCAGGCAAGTAATCCTTGTAATTTGGTAAATTGCCCCAATACTCCAACTTTGAGTAACTCATGATAGTTTTAATGGCTCTTCCAGGAATCGATGAGTCATAGGCATTCATTTCTTTCACTTTAGATTCATAGTCTGAAATGATCAGTTTCACGAACTCAGCAGTGACAACCTTTATTCCTTTAATTAATGCCTCAGCCATTCTCAGAGATAATTTGTCTGACTTGACAAAATGAGTAGTTGTAGCGTCAATAACTGTAGAATGCTTAATTCCAATCCTGTCCAATTTTATATCGTTGTTGTCATTGCTAGAGTAACAAATACTCAATGGCACACAATTGATTTCTAAGGTTTGACTTTTGGTTGCTCCTCCTATTGTCAATTTCGTGGTTCCTTGGATATGGCATAACTTATGATACTCATCTGCGTTGAGCGTCTTGCCGTTGATGGCGGTCTTTGTTCTACCAATGTTAGTGATAGTTAATTCATTTCTCTCGTTACATGATATTTCTAAAAGTCTCGATGAGATGTACTTTACATTAATACAAATTTCCAAACTTGGAGCTCGACCAAGAACGTACTTCTTTCCTGAAATGAAAATTTTCTGGAAATTATCTAATGAATGTTAGTCATTGTAATATATCTTGAATTTATTGATTATTTACTTACGCTCATCACTCTTGAGAATCCACATTATTTATTGACCTGTTTCTGCATTGAATTTCATTCAGGAAGCTTGATCCGCGTAAATGGAGAAAAAAGCCGGAGGGAGTATCTGCGATGATATAAGAAGTAGGCATCCGTCGGTTATTTTTTTTCAGCTGCTTCTAATTTTCTTTTTTTCCCCCAATCTTTTCGCCTCTTAAATTCCAATTTAGATAACAATGTCTCTATTCAACGACGCCTCTTGTGGGCCTTCAACTTCGATTCAGAAGATATCAGGGTTAACTAATTCAAGCAATATAATTAATAATGAATATAACCCGAATCTTAGTGGTGCCAGACAACAAGTAAATACGTTCAAATCTGCTGGAATTAACCAACAGCTAGAATCAGAGTACTATAACTTCACACAGCATCAGCATCAGCAGCAACCATCTGGACTTGCTTCGCTTGGTGAATCTCAGTTTAATGCTCAAAAGTTGAATCAACCATCGATGGAATTTCCTCGGCAACAGTCAGAAATGAAGCAAGGTCTCTTTACCCCACAAAATCTGACAGCTTGGGTCAATGATTTTTCGAGTCTTCAAATCAATCAACCAATTCAAACCTCTAATCAGCATCAGATGATGGTTCAAGCACCCCAGCAATATAAACAGTCAATGTATCAACAACAATACCATAATATGAATGTGAATATGTATCGTCAACAGAGCAGGATCCCTCAATTTCAGGACATGACTGAACATCAACAGATACATAAGCAAGAACAATTACAGAAGCACGAGGACGATATATTTGAAGCGGCATTTGCTGATATGGAAAATGAGTTGGACCAAACACAAGTGATTAAGGAAGTTTCCGGAAAAGAGAAAGTGTCAGGATACAACACAAATGATGATTTATCTAAGATTGCATCCAAGATTAAAACCACAATGGAATCAAAGCAAGAGAGCGAAGAATTACAGAATAAATTTCAAAGCTCTAATTTTTTAAAATTAATGAATCAAATTTCAAATAAACAAGTGACGCTCGATCAAGAAGGGAAAGGGTTTGTGGATAGTTCTACTGGCGAAGATATCAGACGGAAAAAATTGGAAGATCCACTTAGTTATTTGAATGATAAGGATAACTTTGCTTCTCCTGAGGAAGCAAGAAAATTGATTAAGACTAGAGTTAATGGTGACCATATTCTTCCTAGAAGCTTTGAAGATATAAATGATGATTATAGACGCGATGATGATGTTTACTGAAGGGAAATAAATAACAAGTAAAGGGGGTGTTCTTAATACACAATTTATTATATGGTACACATTGTAGTTGAATATATATACAACATAAGTCTAACTGTCCTTCTTTGAATCAGTGTAATTCTTTTCAGGACTTGAATCTAGATCTATCAAATTGCTAGAAGCTGAATATTGTTGTTGCTGTTGTTGCTGTAGTTGCTGTAGTTGCTGTTTCTGTAAGTGATTTTTCTGTTTCTGTTGTTGCCTTTGTTTATGTTGGGCTTCCATTCCAGCACGCTCTTCTTCAATGGATAACAATAAACCATCTTTAACATCAGAATAAAAATTCCAAAGTGATGATGAAACATTCAGCAATGATTCTTTAGTGGCTGAACCATTCTCTGATACTAATTCAATAATCGGATTATTAATTCCATTTTTCCCTGTGGTGCTAGCAGCATTAGCACTTGTCGATGTTGTTGTTTCCGGTTGCATATCATTGAATAATTCTTTAAAATTTTTCCGCTTCGGAACAATTATCTTATGATTATCATTGTCATTTGCCAATTTCAAGCCTCCAGATGTTGTTTTAGGAATTGGCTTTGCAGGTTTACTTGGAGTCGTTTGGAAAGTATCAAAATCGTCAAAATCATCATCCCATTTAAAGATTTCTTCCGATTGGACATCAATCAGCAGATGTGATTGATGCGAATTTTGTTGCGAAGTTGTTTGTTTTCTTGGTGATGGTGCTGTCTTCTGTGGAGAAGTTACTTGGCCTCCATTTGATATCTTTTCAAATTCTGACTGCAACATGTTGTCGAATTGTGAGAATAAATTCAAAGGTTTAGAAATACTATCCCACATTGTAGATAATCTCTTGTTGTTAGGACTTGCCAGATGCTTGTCACTGGCTGGTAACGACAAATCAGGCGGCACCTGGTGTTGATATTGTTGTTGCTGTTGTTGCTGTTGTTGCGGTTGCGGTTGCTGTTGCTGTTGCTGTTGGTTTGGTGCTGGCTCTATTGGACTCATGACATTTGATCCAAGAACTCCCAATATGCTACTGGTACGTCTTCTGTTAACGTTAGCTTGAGGAGATGTGTTTCCATTGTTGGTTGCCCCACCAAGATTCGTGTACAAAGATTTCTGAACTACTTGACGGATTTCATGTAATTCTTTCAATTCTCGATCTAACTGAGCATTTAAATTCTTAATTTCATCTTTCAATTCAACCACTCTCATCTCTTTCAATGCCAAAATTCGCAATTTATCGGCAGTCTCATCCATAACTGGTGAAGTGACTTCCTGTTGACCTTCACTGAGAGATTTTGAGGATCCTGAGGTTGACAACGATCGATGAACTCCTTGCGCTCCTCCTCCTCCTCCACCTGCTCCTCCTCTAGCCCCGGGTCCTCCACCTTTAGGAAATGATCTGTTAAGGAATGGTGTAGAAGGGTTACTATAATATAACGAAGATGACCTTTTGATATTGCTGCCAGTTCTGCTGTGACCAATGAATCCATTTGTTAATACTGGCGAATTGTTTGCGCTGAGAGATTTCATTTGATTATTGGGCGAGTCATACTGAGGGTTTGGGCTATCAGTGACGGAGATACCTAAATTGAAACCAGATCTTGAGAAGCGTCTAGCGTGACTACTACTTTTTCTTAGGGAGTTCTTCAAAGGCGCCAACTTTGACGTTTCTTCAGTGTGTGTTGCCACGATGGGGCTATTGTTATTTTCTTGAATGCTGGTCACGGTGGTGTTACTTTCAGTAGTTTGAGACGATTCATCATCGCTGATATCAGATGAATTACCAGCTTCCTTTGGATCTTTCGCTGAAAATATCGAATCCTGAGTTGAATCAATAGACGGATTAGACGGCATAATTAACTTTAAATTAATTAATCTATTAATTAATATTAATATTGGTCCAGATAATTTGAGGTATGATTAAAGTGAACACAGGGAAAAAAAGAGGAGGAAAAAAAAAACGATATGGAACCTTTCCCAAAAGGCTAGCTCACACGCCGCCTGTTAGAGTGGTATTTTGCTGGTCAGGATCACGTGAGAACCGCGATGCGCAGGGGGTGTTGATGGATATTTCATCATGGAATGGACAGAAATAAATTTACAGATCAAACGCGATGCTCACTGAAGAACAGAAGAAAGCCAAGATAGCAGCTAACAGAGCAAAAGCTCTTCAGAGGAAGAAACAATTGGAACAGAATAAACGAGATGCCACGAAGAATAAGAAACGAGTAAAACAGATGATTCGAAGATCAGATTTTATTCAATATGATTTAGATAAAACTGATGTAACTAAAGGTGGGTTCATTGTTGATGACCATCACCAGCATCAAAATGGCTATGGACAGGAGAAAACTTTGGATGATTGGATACAAGAGAAAAAGGATAAGGAAACATTGGTTGTTGATCCGCCACCACCGGAGGACATTAAGGCAGCACCAAAATGTTTTGAATGTAACACAATTGATATCAATCAACAGTATTGGCAAGTTTACAAATGTCGAGTGTGTAATCGGTGCAAAGAGAAATTTCCCGACAAGTATTCACTTTTAACAAAAACTGAGTGTAAACAGGATTATTTTTTAACCGAACCAGAGTTGATGGATACCACAATTTTCAAGAGAATTGAAAAGCCAAATCCTCACGCGAAATTCTCGAGGATGCAATTGTATTTAAGGTATCAGATTGAAGAGTTTGCATTTAAAAAATGGGGTGGTGCTGATAAATTAGATGAGGAATGGCTTAGGAGGCAGAAAATGAAGATGGAACAGAAGAATAAAAGGTTTGAGGCTAGATTATTGGAGATGAAAAAGAGAACTAGAGCAGAAGAGTACACAAGAAAGTTGAGAGAAAGGGCAAATGACGGTTATGGACACGTTCATTCATGGTCCGAACCTTACAATATAGAGGGGGAAATTGTGAAAAGAAGATGTGTTGATTGTGGATTAGAAACCGAGGAAATAACTTTTTAAATAATGACTATGAAGACAAGACTTTCTATTATATTATATTGTATATTTAAATTTAGCTACATTTTACTCTTGTTGTTGTAAATTTTTTTCAATTTTTCCATTTTTGTGGAAGGCAAGACATCAGCGAACCTAACACTTCGATCACCTTTAATAAGCTTCTTTTCCCATTCACTTCTTGGACCAGACATGAATTGATCACTTTCAGTGTGTAATGCATAAATCAAATCTTCTTCACCAAGTGGGAGTTTGCTATCTTGCCAGAATGAACTACCCCCATAAACAACACCAGCCAAATCATGAAGGATGTTTGCAGTCAAACCCCATACATTTCTCACTGGTTTCTCTTCACTACCATCAGCTGGTGGTTCATCATCTGAAGACAAATCATCAATTTGATGTAACCACGAAGGCTCATTATTTGAATTTTCAACTGGGAAAATGTATTGACGATACATCCATCTAATATCAGCCCAATTAACTGACATGGCTTTCTTTTCCAATAATTCGCCACCACTAGCTTTACCTTCTAATTCCACAGTTTTCTTTCTCTTGTCATAGAATTCTCTTAATGGGACCGAGAACACCGAACTACTTTCACCAGGGTTTAACATTAATTTCAAATTAGATTCCCATACATTATAATCCCCTTCAGATTTCAAAATCCCAATACATGGTCTAACAGCAAGTAAAGTTCTGGCAATATAACATGGCATGATATTCAATTTCTCAACTTGAAGTGTCGATGAATCTTTCAATGGTAATCCAATTTCTTCTTGAGCTTCTCTTCTAGAAGTATCCCATTCTGATTCGAGCCCGTTATCTGCTTTCCCGCCGGGGAATGAAATATGCCCCGAGAAATTTCTCAAGTTTCTAGATCTCTTAGTGAGAACGACTCGAAGCTCCCCATATTTCCCGAGAAATAACAACACAAGAACTGCTGATCTTCGGGAAACCGGGACCTTGTGCCACGAAGTGGAAGTATAGTTGTTGTTATAATATAGCGGCTTATATCCTTTGATATTAGCCAAATAAGATAATTCACTCATGGGGGATATATGTTTATGTATTTAGAATATTATTAAATTATATTTAAAATTTCTTTCTAAAAAACACGAAATTTGAGCAAGATATATATACAGTAAGCAAATTAAAAAAAAATTAGATTTATAAAAGCGGAGTGGATTATTATTTGATTTTATCTCGATCGTCCGTTGACCATACCATCATTATTTGACTCGGCCGAATAGTTCTCAATTGGAGCATTTTTGCCAATTTATCACAACTTATAATAAGCTATTCACTTTTCTAATAATGAAATTATTTAATAGCTCTCACAGCGGTATTACTAAAAATGTAAGAACCTCCTGCTAGCACCGTAGTCAATCCCACAAAGTATCCATAATAGTTAAACAAAGATTCCATAGTATCAAGATCAACTGGGATCCAATCATCCACAACCGGTTTCAATATAGCAAGAGTTATATAAACCATCTGGAACATGGTATTATATTTTGATATCGTGGTTGGTACGACTTTCACACTAGGTATGCTGAAATCCCAATATCTCAACATTGTCTTTGGTGGTGGTAACGTCCTATATCGAATGAAAATTGCAGCAATACCCATGAGAACATCCTTGCCAAGAATTAATGATGCTAAATAGATTGGGAATTGGCCAGTATAAGTTAAAGCTGCTGTCGTTGTTATCATGAGAAGTTTATCTGCCATCGGATCAATGATCGATCCAACAATTGTCTTTAGATTATATTTTCTTGCCACATAACCATCCACAAAATCAGTGATACATGAATATATAAACAATGATGAAGCAATTGGAATCTGTGAATTGAGAATGTAATATCCCACAGCTGGTGCACTCACTAATCTCGTCATAGTGAGGAAGTTTGGAAGGGTGTAGATGTTTTCATGAAGTAATGGTTCCAAAGGCTTTTTAAAAAGTAGTGAGGGTTTCTTGAAAGAATTAGTATTAAATCTGATCTGTTTTGATAATTGGTGATTACTTTGGAAGAACCCTCTCCTTATTCCAGGCCTTAGAAAGAGCATTTCAATAAAAAATAACGAATGGAAAAAGTTTTAGGCATGCTTGAAATTTTATTTTTGAAATTTTTCTTTGTTTTTCTGCTTTCGGAGTTTTCACACCGAATGGACAATACTACGATTATCCCCAAAAGTGAATTATTAAGATCTACAAGCAAATATTAGTTAACCATTTATTAGAATGGGTAATAGCTATTTATCTGGCAAACGTAATATCATCAATACGTAAAATTGACTTCACACACTCACTAGCTAAAGTGATCGCACTAGTATTAACCAAAACTGGTTGCAACACATTTTCTTTATAAGTATTAGTAGCAGCTGATCTTCTCACTGATATACCAGCATATTTCTCGCCTAATTCATGTTTATTTCGTAATTCAGTAACCACTTTAATACTGTTTAATCCAGCATTTTCTGCTAAAATTATTGGAATAATCTCCAAAGCTTCAGCAAATTCTTTGAAACAAATTGATTCGGTACCACTAGTTTCTCTTGAAATCTTTGTTAATTGTCTTGAAACTTCAATTTCAGCCGCCCCTCCACCAGCAATTAACCCTCTTTGTTTAACGATACAACGAATCACACAGAGAGCATCATGAATTGATCGTTCAGTTTCATCCAATATTAATTCATTAGCGCCTCTCACCACCACACTAACCGTTGGTTTATAACTGTTTTTAATCCCAGTAATTTGAACAATTTTAGATCCGTCAGTGTCTATTTCTTCAATTAAATCAGCTTGACCTAATTTGTCTTCAGTAAATGAATCAACATCAGCAATTACTTTACAACCCAATGATTTAGAAATAAATTCAACTTCATCTCTTTCAATGTCCTTGATCACCAAAATATTTAATCTTGATAAGAAATGTAATGCCAATTCATTAACTGCATCTCTTAAAATAGATTTTTGAATTAACAAGACATTACATTTAGCTTTCTTAATTTTTTTACACATGTTCAATAAATATGCCCGTTCTTCTTTCAATATTTTATCCATTTGTCTATAATCATTAATCACAATATTATTTTCCATATCTGGTTTAGGGGGTGAAAGTTGAAACTGAATTAAGCCAACTTTAGCCTTTTCCACTCTAATTGGACCACCAGCGGATTTGATGACATTTTGATTTAAAACGATCCCATTAACCATTTTTGTATCATCAATTGTCCCACCTAATTTCTTAATGATTCTAATATCATTTAAATCAACCATATTAGGATTATTTACTTCATCATGGATTTTCAAAACACAATCAACCGATAATGGTGCTAATAAATTTGAATGTTGAGAAACAATTTTTGATGATAAAGAAGTACTTGCTGCTTTAATCAATTCTTCACGATCATTCAAAGAAATCTTTTCGCTCATTTCTAATAAAATTTCTACAGACTTCTGCGCAGCTCTTTGGAATGATTCAGCAATTATAGTTGGATGAATGCCCTTTTTCAATAATTTTTCAGCAGCACCTAACAACGCCCCTGTAAGTACAACAACCGAAGTGGTTCCATCACCAGCTTCAACATCTTGAGCTTTTGACACATCAACAAGCATTTTAGCTGCCGGATGTAAAACTGCCATGTGTTTTAAAATTGTGTGTCCATCATTGGAAATGATAATGTCACCTTTACCAGTCTTGATCATCTTGTCCATACCTTTTGGTCCAAGTGAAGTCTTAATTGCATCGGCAACCGCACGAGCCGCAAGGATATTGGAATTACGAACCTCTTGAGGTTTTTCCTTGTCCTTGAAGGTCGCGTTAGATGGACTAACTTTGGCTGACATTGGATCTATTAATTTATAAATATGTATTTATTGACAATTTTTTTTTTTTCCAAAATGTCAATATTATAGAAAAATTCAACGATGATTCTAATGGGAGGGTAAAAGAATATATCTTAAGGGCACCCAAGAAATTGCTAAATGCACTTACCGTCCTGAATACCAACTGCTCTCAGCTTATTATAGTCAACAAAAGAATCTATACAGATGTTAAAAAAGGAATATATTAGTCTATTAAGTTAATATTTCTAATACTTTCCCATACCCAATAGTAAACCCATCTTTTCTCAAGACTACCATTCCCAATCTTTCATCTTCTGCATAAGTCAATAATGGCAATGGTCTTGGGTTCCCTGAACTTTCATCAATAAGTTCAATTTCCACAATTGCCGATTTATTTGAACCCAAATGTAAAATCCGCTTCTTTCTACCATCAAGCAGCGAAACAAATTTAGAAATTTCCGCTGGAGTTTCATTGGCCCCTGAATGAAGAATAATTTTAACACCCGGTAATAATGGATAGCCTCTTAAATCAAATAATCTAATTTCACATTTAAATTTTTTCACACTTGAAATTTTTAAATCTGCACTAGAAACTAAATCGCCGGGGGTTATCCAATTAATATTTTCTTTCAATTCTTCTTTAACATTTTTATTTTTGAAAAACAAAGAGACGTTGTTATCAAATTTCACCGCGTAATCTTTCTCCTGATAGCTTTCGACAACCTTGCCAGCGGTACTCTCCATAGTTTTAATTGACTCAATAGATAAATAAATCCCAGCTGGCCAAATGCCAACAGTTTGACCTGGTTGAATAACCCCAGAGTTTGCTCTTCCAACAATTGTAAATTGACCAGCTTGATGGAAATCACTGTTGACATCAAATGATTGAAATAAAAATTTCTCATTAGTTACATCATCAGGTACTTTTGCTTGAGCCTCCAAAATTTCCAACAATGTTAGTTCAGTGTTAGGATACCAACCTGTTAATTCAAGGTTACTTGACTTCTTAGTGACATTAGTACCATCTATACCAGAAACTGGAACAAATGTTAAGTTCTTTTCATCGAACCCAATTTCATTCACCAAATAATCTTGTAAACGTCCCTTAATGTCGTTAAATCTCTCTTCACTATATTTACAGGTGTCCATCTTATTTAAGGCAACAACCATCTTTCGCAACCCTAAACAATATGAAATCATTGCATGTTCTTTAGTTTGACCATCATAACTGAACCCAGCTTCAAACCCATCAACGTCAATGATTAACAAGCCCAAGTCAGCTTGAGAAACTGCAGAAATCATTCTTGGAACGTAATCTCGATGACCTGGAGCATCAAGAATAATGAAATTTGCAGTTGACGTTTGCACAGTAGTAGTGCAGATATCAACAGTGACACCTCGACTACGTTCTTCACTAGTTTGATCCATAATCCATGCTAATGCAAATGATTTTTTCCCGGCTCTCGAAGATTCTTCTTCCAATCGTCTCATAAAAGTTTTGTCAATTTTACCCAAAGATTTCAAAAACATCCCCATTAAAGTCGACTTACCTGCATCAACATGTCCAATAACTGCAAATGAAAGCGTTGGCACTTTTTCGAGTTTCAAAGGTTTTTTAGCCTTGGTGGTTTTCGCCACTGTCAATCTACTCAACTCCGTCACCAAATCATCAACAGCAACAGCTGGTGGTATTTTCTCTTTTTCTTTGTCAGCGGCAGGCTGCGTTGATCCACCAACCTGCCTGCTAACACTCTTATTGAAATTTGATTTGATAACCTTTGCTAGGTCGTTGTTAGTATTATTATTTGGCAAATATGTGCTATTTAAATAAGTAGAATAATAATTGATTTTGTCAAGGGTATTGTTTTTATTATTCGCATAAATCGAAAAAAATGATTGAGAGTTCCCCTCTATTAGATTAGACTTCACAGGAGAAATAAAAGTATTGAACAACCTGACAATGTCTGGATCAATTACTATCCTTCGAGGAGGGCTGTTCTTCTCGGCGGAGCTTAGTCGCTCACTCGTATCCTCCTGTAAATATTCTGTCTTCTGAGATTCTACTTTTTTCTCCTCCTTCTTAGCAGCCATTGCTTTCGCTTTCCTTAGAGCCGCCAATTTTGATATCTTTGATTGACCAGGTTTCTGCTTCGACGACGAGGAAGCAATGACGCTATTCAATATCGACAAAGAATTAGGCTTGCCACTACCATCGCCACTACTGGAATCATTAGTCAACCCCCGTTTACTTCTCGCCAAACTCATTAATTTTGACTCTTGAATTATACATGTTAGAACCTTATCACTGACAAAAAGACAAAACCCATTACTATAATACTAAGAATAAAATAGCATCATCATCGAGGTTAAAAATTCTGTCAAAACTTACCTTTCGGTTTCTTCTTAAATCGTTCTGTATTGTTAGTTAAGCGCCGGCCGAGGGACAAGCAAAAAAAAACTTTCACTTACTTTTCAAATTCTTTACAGTCTCTGGGACATCCAAATAACATTGCCAAAGTTCTTCGTAAATGTCATCAGTAGTAAACCCAATGTAATCATTCAATTGCGCTTTAACTTGTGGTATTAATTGATTAATTTTTTCATCATCTTCTGGAGTAATTTCCTCTTCTCCTTCCCCGTAATCTTCATTAGCGTAATCATTTAAATCATCCTCTTCGAATCGATTAGACATTTTTGACTTAACTTAAATAAATATGAAGCACGTATATATGGAAAATTGTGAACGCCCAAATTGTTATTATGGAGGAATACTATAGAACAACTGAAGAAAACTTACCCGCCTTGAGGTACGCAATTATGTTGCCGGCGATCAACATTACGTTCTTGCCCTAAATAGTACGCTAGTCGATGGATAACAATGGGGGCGAGTAGATAAACAAATTTTGTGAATTAGGAAATTGCGTTAGCGTAATTGCTGAACAATAAATTAATAGCCACGACAATTAATTAAAAGCTAAATTGGGAAATCGAGAAGACTTTGGATTTTATCACGCACGCAAAGCATCAAGACTGTACCTAAATTGAAACAACCTAAGACGAAACATAATGATTAGATAAAAATATTATATTCTCCAATTTCCCCTTTTAGTGTCAGGTCCTCCCTCCTGCAGATTTATTGTCATTAGTGAGGTACCACCAAACTTACTCAAATGGCGTAACTATGACTATATATATAATAGCTACAAGTCGCCTCCTTATTTTTAAGTATTTTCTGTTTTATGGTTAAAATATGAAATTTTCTGAATCTCTTGAAGTAAATATTGTCCCTGAGTGGCGTGAAAACTATTTAGATTATGAAAAGTTAAAACTTGAAATTTATGATTTGAAGTTACTCGTAACACAATCAAAGCTCACACGACCTGAAGTGCAAGACCGATTTGCCAAGTCTTTAGAAGAACAAGTTGACAGGGTAGGTGATTTTTACTTGAACATCTCTGGCCAAGTTTTTCATAATTATAATAACTTGTTAGATCAACTAAAAATTGAAATTAACGAAGTAAATGATGACGAAGATGATGAAGAAAAAACAATTGAAAGATTCAAAAGCAATAGTACAATGTTAACTTTAAATACTACCATACTAAAAAGCTCATTAGTCATTCATAAAAATAAAGATGGCCTTGAAACTGAAAGGTTAAAAATATCCTTCAAGAAAACCATAACTAAGACATTTATTGAATTAAGTGAATTAAAATCGTACATTGAATTAAATAAAGTTGGGTTTTCTAAAATTGTCACAAAATTTGATAATCAATTATTCATGCATACCAAGAACCAATTTATTGACCTGATTGAAACTGAAACGTTGATGTTTGACCCTCGAGTTATTGTTTCAATTAATCAACAAATTGCCAAACTTTATTCTTGTTACTCGATGATATCGGGCCAAACTTTAGAAGAAGTTGAAAATGATTTGAAAATATATTTGAGGGAACGAATTTTAATTGAACGGAGCACAGTCTGGAAAGATCTACTTGAGGGATGTACGGACAATTTAACGATAGAGGAGAAATCATCATCTTTAGGATTAAATGGATATTGGAAAGTTGGTCAATTCAAATTAAATAAGAGCATTCTATCCCCGCGTTTGTTAATGTTAATTATGTGTATTATTGTCACGTTAGTGTTGTTGTTTGTCAAGACGTTGAAAGACCCAGTTCAACTGCGTTGTTTGGCATTGTTGGTTTGTTGTGCTTACCTTTGGGCAACCGAAGCTGTCCCACTATACGTTACTTCATTGCTCATCCCATTTCTAATTGTTATCTTCAAAGTAGTTAAGTACGATAATGGCACTGTAATGAGTGGCCCTGACGCTGCTGATTATATCCTCGGACAAATGTATTCATCCGTCATTGTATTGTTATTAGGTGGTTTCACGATAGCTGCAGCACTAACAAAACATAACATTGCCAAGATCTTATCTTCATATCTATTATACTGGTCAGGTTCAAACCCTCGTCACATCTTGCTTTCAATAATGTTCATTTCAGGTTTCTTATCGATGTGGATTTCTAACGTTGCTGCCCCAGTGCTTTGTTACTCATTAATTCAACCAATACTTCGATCAATCCCAACTGACTCACTGGTGGCTACCTCTTTGGTGGTTGGAGTTGCTGTTGCTGCTAACATTGGTGGCATGGCGTCGCCTATTGCCTCACCTCAAAACATTATTGCCATGAATGCAATGGATTACCCCAATGCTGGCGGTTGGGGAAAATGGTTTGCTATCGCTATCCCAGTGTCATTATTCTCATTGATTGGTTGTTGGTTATTATTAATTTTTGTTTTCAATTTCCAAGGACAGAAACTAAAGAAAATCTCCCCCACAAAGCAAGAATTCAATTTCATTCAATGGCTAGTCTGCTTTATCACCATAGCCACTATAATCTTGTGGTGTTCGCTCACCAGAATATCTTCCGTTTTCGGGGAATCTGGCATAATCGCGTTATTACCAATGATTCTCTGCTTTGGCTCAGGAATCCTTACCGCCACTGACCTCAATGATATCCCCTGGTCAATAATAATCTTAGCCCAAGGCGGACTAGCCCTCGGCAACGCAATCACTTCCTCTGGCCTCCTCACCACCATCACACTATCTCTTCGCGACCACATTCAGCACTGGTCAATCTACTCTATTTTCCTCGTTTTCTCATTTGTGGTCCTCGTGTTTTCAACATTCATTTCCCACACAGTCGCAGCTCTAATCATCATTCCCTTGGTTCGCGACATCGGCGACGCCTTGCACTCCCCTAGACCACGTCCTTTGCTTCTCATAATGGGTACTGCACTTATTACTTCAGCAGCAATGGCATTGCCGACCTCAGGATTCCCCAACGTCACCGCAATAGGCTTGATCGACGATAAGGGGGCTCGCTATGTCTCCCATTTCACGTTCATCTCAATCGGGATCGCGGCCACCGCAATCTGCTTCGTGCTCATCGTCAGTTTGGGCTATGCCATCATGATCGCCCTAGGCTACTAACCAACATTAACCGAACCCTCTCTTATTTAGGGCGAGACTATGCGTACAATTCGTGTTCGTCTCATATTTTTATATCAGGGGGCTTTTAAAAATTTCCCTACAGACAGGGAAGGGGTTGGCAATCCTTGGAGATTTGGACGGAATCTTGTTATGTATGTATGTAGGGAGAGCAGCTTTAGATATTTAGCATGGTAAACCAAGTCAGTCATTCAAATTAATCAATCATCATTGTGGAATGTAGAATGCCTATTTCTCCAGTTTCCAATTTGGGAATGCCCCTGAGTAATATTATTATTATAATAATAACTACTGCTATGTCAGGGCTAAATAATAATTTAATTAATTAGTCAATTAGGGAGGTTTGGAATTCCCTAATTTATGCTGCCAAGTTTTCCATCTAGGAACCCACCCAACCAATAACTCTTTAACATGAAATGATAAAAATAATATTACTAATAATTATTATATCTATGAGTTAACCAATATTTTTTAGTTGATGTGCAGAAGGATTGTATGATAATACCAGTTCAGTTAATGTATCCACAGAAGGGTGTGGAAACTGGTATTCTCCGTACGCTAGCCTGCATATGCTAGGTTGTCAGATGGCCACATATATCAAATCAGCATTATCATTATTTTTTCCAAATTTGCCTGACTTAATATTTATTAATTATTATTTATCGTTTATTATATTTTATTTGTTTTATCCATTATTCTATATCTATATCATCATCAAAATTAAACAGAAACGTAGGTGGTTCATGGTTATCGTTGTGAATTACGATTTCGCTCCATGATGGTTTAGGTGCAGTGGGTTCTTTCTTTTGTGGGAGGAGCTCGCCATAATTGTTTTGGATTAAAAGTTCAATGAACATTTGACACATTGGTACTTTCTCTACGCAATCGTCGTCTGGATCATCTTCCAAGGTTTTCTTACCGTTAGTTGCAGCAGTGTGTAAATATTCTTCAAACACCTTCTTTCGAGATTCATCTTGCGTAGTTTTGAGTAGTTTCTGGATGGTTTGATTAACCTTGTTTATATCAAATCCACTAATTTGATCTTTTTTTGCTTTGAAAAATTGGATAACCTTAGGCAACAATGGGATTGGGGTGAAATTTTGTGTCAAGGCTACTCCGTCTTCAATATTTATAACTAGATGCCACCAACCTCCAGGAACATAAATACACTCACCTGGGAAAGTCACAGCAATTCTCACCCCGGTAGATTCGTCACTGCTTAACCTTAATACATCATTGAAAAACCCACTTAAGACATACTCAGCCAAACTCACTGGACTGGTAACTTCGCTTTCAAGTTGATCAGTTTGAACTCCCGGTGGTGCAGCGTTGGGTGGGATCATGACCCATAATTTCGCCCCACTTAGCACTGTGTTCCATGCACAGGTGGAATTTGGATCTTTGTGGAAAGTAGAGCCTGTTCTTGCCAGACCCACAATAAGCCAACGGTAATTAGGACGACAATCGTCCAAGACTTTGAATAAATCGGATTGAAATATCAGCGAAGGGGTGTATTCGCCAGATAATGTTTCCCAAGCTGAACTTTTACAATCAAATAGATATAATGGAGATTCATCTTGATTGCAAGACAAGTATTGGGAGTACGATTGCAAAGTCCAATTAACTGATTCTTGTTGGAAATGAACTTGAGGGAACCGTGACAAAAGCAGATGTAATGTCCAATTAGGCCATCTTTCACGGTAGCTGTTGGTTAAGATAAATGGCGTGCTCACATAACTTTCATGAAATTCTTCCAACGATAATGAATCCTCATTTATTCTTGGAATCTTATGATATTTCGAGTTGCTGGGCTGGCCCTTTTCACTAGCGATAATTTCTTTAAATACCACACGGTAATCGATTTGTGAACATTGGAAAGGCCTAAACACCAAATCACTGCATAGATTGCATTGTAGATTAGCTTCATCGTTGATCCGTAAAACAGTTTTCCTCCATGAACCGAGCCACATTAAGCTATCATCTTGCTGACTATATAATGTCTTCCATAATTCTTCTGGGTAGGTTAACGCATATAATATCCTTGAACTATGACTTAAATTAAGTAAATCTCTTGGATCATTTAATAAACCTGCAATTTGATAAATTAATTCATCATTGAGAATTGATAATTTGCCTAACCCTGATTTCCAACAATTGAATAATTCCTGTTTTGATTGGTTATCTAATAGGATTGTGTTACCACTGGGCTTAACATTTAATGGGTGCTTAGGTAGTAACATACCGCAAACATACACGCTCTAGCTACTAAGAAGTGGATACTTTATGGTGTGATTGGCATGTAGTATTATCGCGAGCTTGAAAATTTTCAGCTTACCCCCCGTGCTGGCTCCGGCCGCCTGGAAGGCGGGGGACCCATTCCGTTTTCCTTTTCTCTGATCTGCGTATCCGGGAAGTAGAAGCAAAAAAAAAACAGTCAAAAGTAGTCAACCAACGGCAAGTTTAACCAATTTTAACCAGAAGCAGATGACAAGAGGAAATTTAGACATATTTGAAATTTGATAATATTCCCCTTTCTTCAATAACATATATAATACTTTTGTGATACATTTTATTTTTGTTTAAAGGGTCAAATTTGATCCGCGAGGTTGATTTAGTATCCCAGTTTTCATCATTTGGTTTCAATTTTTTTTTTTTTTTTTTTTTTTTTTTTTTGGTTTTTGGCCAATAATCATATATGACAATAATGAAGAAAATGTAACTCAATATTATAACATTATTACTAATAAATCAAAGGTGTGATATAGTCGTTATTTTTACCAGTCAGTTAGTGTTGGTTTTGGTTTGGGTTTAGTGCAAAATGTGTCGGTGATTGAGTGAGACATTTGCCTAAAACAAAATGGGGGTATGCATATGATGCGAGTCCCTGCAATTTACTTGGATTAATTAAATATCGAAGAATTAAATAATATTTGTGCTGTTGAACGAATAAGTTCCCGTCAATCAATCAAAATATGATGAAGTACGTTTTAATGATAATAATTGTTTCGTGAATCACAATAATTATATAATATGTCCTCAAACACAATAAATGCGCATTCACAATAGATGTTGCATACATTACGTTGAAACGCTCAAACATTCCTATTGTTAGTGATCAGGGGGATTCTATGTCGCTAACTGAATGTCATCGTGTTCCTTCCTGCTTAATCCTGTCTCCCTGACTGAACAACCTCTTGCTCTTGCTCTTGCTCTTCCTTTTCATCCTCCTGCCTCCTCGCTCTCTCTCCGTCTACCGAAAAAGCTTAAACTTCCCCTGCAAGGCCATCAATTTTTATACATTACATGCATGCATACATACATCAGATACATTGCAGCATTATTAGGTATATCTCTAACTAATACCACTAAACATTTTTGACTATTTAATCTTGTCGTTTGCCCACTCCAAGGGATTTTTCTTTTTATTTTATTTTTATAATTTGACTTTATCTATATTATTTACGACTATTTAGGATTAATCATACTTAAATAATATTTTTGACTGGTGCTTTCTTACTTTTTATCCTGTCCAATATTCATTTTTATTATGAATAGTGTATCCAACATACCTTTGTCTCTTCAAAGAATATTACCCACTCCTCCATTACTGAAGGTCCCAATACGGAGAGACCCTCAACAGCGACGAATCAAACGAAAATCAAAATACACCAAAGAACAAGATCAAATGATAATTAATTTGAAAAAACAGGGCTATAACTGGAAAGATATTGCCGGGAGAATTGGGGTCAACAACAGCTTGGCAGTGAGAAATCGATATCAGGTACTAATTGGCCAACAGGGTGGGGCTGCCAATTCTTGGAGCGATTTGGAAATTACTGGGTTGCAATCGTTGTTGGATGAAGGTGAAAATGAAAAATGGAGATATATTGCCCAAGAATTGAGACAGCGAACTGGGAAATCCTTTAGTGTTGCCCAATGTAAAACGATTGTGAGAAAATTATTTTGGGATAATCCTGCGCAGTTTGGAATAACCGACGAAATGTTTCAAAACATTGTTCAAGATATTCAAATAAGTATGGTTAAGCAGCCAATTGTTAGTAGTAGGATACTGAATGTCATGTATTCAGCAGCAATCAATTAGTCCGAGCCATAGCCGAGCCATAGAAAGCAAATATTTAATTACCAATTCTCGTGAACCGTGGGAGCAACCTATAGATTGATTATGCAAAAAAAACTCGCCTTTTTTACGCGTCTCTTTAAACAGCGGTCATCTCAATTATTTAATCTTATCCTTTATATTATACAATAAATAAAAACTGTATCATACCTGACAAGTCAATAATACTTACAATAATAATAATAATAATAATAATAATAATAATAATAATAATAATAATAATAATAATAATAATAATAATAATAATAATAATAATAATAATAATAGTAATGATAATAATGATAATAAGTAAGTCTCTCTATTAGCCAGAAAACCAAACAGCCGTGGTAGATTGTCGTATTTTTTGGAGAAAGCATCAACTGTTGCAAAAAAAAAAAAAAAAGCTGGTCTAAATACTTTTTTTATTTTTTTTTTGATATCGCCTCACGGATCAACGGTTGAACTATTGCACTGACTGAAACAAAACGGTCTTGGTTGTTTCAACTAAAACAAAAACCCTGGGAATAATAATAATTAATCTTAAATCATATCTGATGATTCTCTTGTTCGTTGCCCCTCGTAATTGAAAAAAGACGGTGCTAACGTTGATTCAAACTAATGAAGTTTGCTTTGCTTCGTAGCCGCGGTGGTCCGCCAATGGGCGCCCACTGGGTTGCTGTAAGCAAGTGGTTTTACTTCCTCCACTTTATGTCCGAAGTAACTAAAGCCGAATCCGCTATGAATCCACCACATTGTCCCACATAATCAAAAATTCCAATATTTTGATCAACATACCATATTCAAAACCCACAATGATACTGGCCATTGGTTGTATGGTGCAAAGTATCCCCTAATCCAGTGTATCAACATTCTCCATTCTCCATTCTCCATTCTCCATTCTCCATTCTCCATTCTCCATTCTCCATTCCCCATTCTTTCAGATGATCTGAGCGATTGCAGTTCACCGGAGCAATCGTTCATCATAATTTAGTAATGTGAACATTTTCGTTTAGGGGGTGTGCCTCCAAGATCTACCACATATATGTAGATATAGTGTATGTATGTATATCATGCACTCACTGTTTTATCAGCCCAATCGCAGATTGCAGATCGATTTTCAAGCAGTTTTTCTTACTTTTTTTGTGCTAATTTTGATCGTCGGTCAATGCTGATCCTTCAATCATTATTTTCCTGCCTAATGCTCTCGTATTACTCCGCTGGCTGTTATCTCGGCTACTGAGAAACCAGTACACACCTACAAAAGAGATAAATAGAATAATTTATAGTACATATGTATAAAATATTTATTCAGAGATGTAATCACTCTCTATAACTTCAGGAAAAATTGATTCATCATTGATAGAACAAATTGGCCCAGCCAATTTACTCTTAACCTTATCATTATCATTACACCATCTACTTAACATTTCGGTTAACCATTCAGCCTTACTTACCCCACCGTCATTGTCGAATTGATTTTTGAAACCGGTGAACTCACTGTAACTAACCCCACTAATATGCTCGAAAATTATCTTATAATAATCAATTAACGTGTGTAACCCTCTCAAGTATCCATAATCTATAGTGTTATTATGACTTGGTGGGTATGTGCAATTTTCGCCACTGATAATCTCCAGCACACACTGAGCAAAATCAATAATTCGAACAATCAAGTTCGGTCTATACTTATCACTAAATTTGCCATCGTACATTAACAACAAACTTGATCCATACATTCGATAATTGTTTAAATTTTTAAAAATTATTTCAAGTTCTTCCAATTTTTCAATTATTACTGGTATATTCTTGATTACGCTAACCCCGTCAATGCCATTATACAAGAATTCCATTAAACAATTGGCAAATTCGCAGCCAATGTTTAATCCCCGGCCATAATATTTATCCTTAAAATTATACTTCCCTTGGTTTAATTTATAGACTTTCATTCCGCACATTCGAACTCCTAATTTTAATGATGTAGTGGTTCGACATTTCTCCTTTTGTGACATCATTTTTTTGACCGTAGCCTCAACCCCATACTGTCGCGTCCCCATTTTCAAATCTAAAACGCATGGCTTATGCATGCCAATGGTTAAGTCTTCTAGTAAGATAAATTTCTCAATTCTGGTGGCAATCTCAGGGGAATCATTGTTGGAAATCATTTCATTGTCACTGAATTCATCATTGCCTCCGTCAAATACAGAATTTGCAGGCGAGTTCGATAAGCTATCGTCACCGTCATTTTCTTCTTCTTCATCGTCGGCCTCGCCAATTTGAAACTCAGGCTTCCCGCCGGTGGAGACTACCTTCATCGCATTGATAATGCTCTCGCGTGACGGATAACTTATACTACTATCATCACCGATGTTCATCGTTGATAATTCAAGCAATGATAATCGGCTAGGTTTCATCTCTGATAAACTGGACTCATCGATTGATAACTCACTCAACGAATGTGCTAAATGTGGTTTCTTATCTTTACTGTCATGTTCGCCAGTGCTAAATCTGTGTTGCCGCTTAGGCAAATCTGAAAACTTCGCACCTCCTTGGCCTGGGGTGCTGCCCTTTTTGTTGATTGAATTCGTGCTGCTTCGAACATACTTTGCATGTCTCTCGATTGGTGCAAACACTTCTTTTATAACCTGTTCTTGTAATTTCTGATTGACACTAGTGGCGCCTTGTCGTTCTTGCTTTTCCATTTGTTGAAGCTGCTGTTCTTGTTGCTCCTGTTGCTGCCGCTGCTTCTCCTGTTGATGCTTAAAATGATATTTATCCCACAACGATTTGGGAATGATATGCTTATTATCATCAAGGATGACTTCAGGGATCTCCGTCTTGTTATTATATACTAGCCTCTTATAACGAACATTTAACACTCCAATGTACTGAGGCATAAATTTAAGTAATTCTGGGTGTTGGATTTCAATTGTTTCATACCATTGGTTTTCCCGATTGACCAAACTTTTACAAATCGCTCGATGACTAAACTTGAAAATTGCGGTGTGGCCCCCGACTTTATTAGTGAATGGAGTTAACTCGACTTTCAATACATAATTTGATTTCTTATGGTAAACGTCGTCGTCGCTGGCTGTGGTGGCAGTTGTGGCATGTCTTGTTGTTTTGGTGGTCACTGATTTTTTATGGGGTCTCGCTATAATCGATTTCGTCTCCTCTCTCAGTGTCGTCTTTTTAGTCTTGGTGATTTCCTCAGTGAGTCGCTGTGAGCTTGTCCCCGGAGTGTGAGGGAAATAAGTCGCTGAGGACACAGGCTCCATGGTCTTTGAATACAATAGATTGAGATCTTTTTCAATTGAATCGTCGCTGAAATTGTCTAAATCATCTTGATTATTGACTTCGTCATCGTCATCGTCGTCGGATATATCTATTATTGCATTTGAATCATTGGCGAGGGCCGCATCTTCATCTTTAGTGTCGCGAATATTGCTTTCAGCAATGGCCCTGGTGGGCACCTTGTTGGCCTCTCTAAATGATTCATTATCACTGTTATTAGTTTCATTACTTTCACTCCGAAATAATGCACTCGTGAATTTTCTCCCTACAATGGGTCTAATCTTATCTTCCATATTTCTATCGACGATAAGTTAATTAATTAATAAGCAAGGATGCAAGCAAACGGAAAACCACAAAACGAGATAGATTAAATTAGAAATAAGAGCGGATGAAAAAAAGGCGACAGTGTATTTATTTATAGGAGATCTCCTTCTTTCTCGCTTATTTTGCAAAATTATTAAAAATTGGAGTTAATTTTCCTTTTCTTTCTTTTTTTTTTTTTTTTTTTTTTTTCAGTTTGTTGATTTCCCGAAACAATTTACAGTTGCTTATGTAAGGCACTAGCATCGCTGCTGGAAACCAATTTTTCCCTGAAATGCTGAAAACGTTTTTTCTCAGCAACGCGCGCATGCGGAAGAATCGACGTCAAAATCAGTTATTTTGAACTGCGACAAGATAAACAATAAATAAGTACATAAAGGTATTTTATTCTAATCAAAATCTAATGAAAAAAAAAAAATACAAAAAAAAACAGCTATATAAAAATAAATGATTCATAGCAAATAATAATAATAATAATAAAAATCTATCAACTGTTCCTTCACCTCCGGTTGGCCCTCTTTTTTTATTTTTTTTTTTTTTCGGTTTTTCCCTCTGTTTATTTTCATGGGCTCATTATAAGGAATGTCCCCACGTTTACCTAAATATAGCATCAATTGCTAAACGTGCACATCATGTTTTCTTCTCTGTATAATACTTGATTTGTTCAAATCCAAAGTGAAAAAATTATCATTGTTATTCACCTCCAACAATTTAAGATCAGGACTCGTCTTACTAGTATTATTCAGTTGAAATGCATCCAACGTTCTTGCTTCGTTACTGCTGCTAACTTCACTGCTACTCAGCAACAAATCTTCATTCTCTTCTTCAACCAAAGTGAATTCTCGGCTAACTGCGCTTCTCAATGCCTTCTTTTCTTCGGTTTCCCGATGAACCGCATTGCTAACGTCAAATGCATCTTTCAAGACAATTGCTGCTGGCGAAGCCAAAGCATTACCATAAGCACCAGGTTTAAATGTAACAAATTTCTTTTGAATAACTGGAGTAGCAACTAATTCTAAATTCTTATTATACCCACTATAAATTCTTTTACCACTCTTGTCTCTTGGTAGCTTATCCAAATATTCTTTGATCCATGGATCTTCAAAAAATTCGTCAATGTCATATCTTTTATTAACATCAACGCATAACAATCTTAAGACACAGTTCTTAGCACCTTTACTGATTTCGTCCCACCATGGTCTAAGAAATTCAAATTGCCCCTTTGAAATCTTATGAGTTAACTCTTCAATTCTTTCATCGTAAAACGGTGGGAACCCACATAATAATGTGTACAACACACAACCAAGGCCCCACATATCAACTTGTTTTGAATAACGTTCATCGCGAACAATTTCAGGGGCAGTATAGCCAACAGTGCCGCATGGAGTCTTGGTTTTGGATTCCCAGATTTGTTTGGATAACCCAAAATCTGCTAACTTAACTGAGCCGATTTCTCCTCCGCCAATCCCATAAACAAACTCCCCCTCATCTTTTTTATTTCTTGGGTCATCAGATTTTCTCAATTTTTTCTTAAAATTCTTCGATGGGATAAATTCAATTGGATTAAATAATAAATTCTCAGGTTTTAAATCTCGGTGAACAATCCCCATTGAATGCAAATATTTAATTGATTCTCCAATTTGACAAATTACATGTCTTGTTAAATCTTCAGAGAAATATGTCAAATTGATAATTTGATTGAAAATTTCTCCTCCAGTACACAACTCTTGAATAATATAATAATAATTGTAATCTTCATAAAAATTTTCAAATGATACAATATTATCATGTTTTAATTTTCTCAATATGGTGACTTCTTTTAACACTGATTGTTGTTGATTTTTATCTAAACCCGATTTACTAATAATCTTTATAGCAACCTCCTCTTTGGATTTTAAATTAATCCCATTAACAACAACAGAAAATGCACCTTCTCCGATCTTATCATTATATTTATACCCATTATCTAATAAAATTTGATATTTATCTTTTCTTTTGAACTCCATAGATTTAGGTCTTTGACTTTTTAAAACTTCATCTAAACTATTGCCTTGATATTCTAAATCTGGAGAAGTATAAGCACTTTTGCTAACATTTTTACTTTTAACGTCTTGCTCTTCAAGTTCTTTTCTCTTTTTCTTGTTGACTTTATCTAGTACCATCGAGGCTAAATCATCAGCTAATAGATCTAATTTGTCAGCTTTGCTGGTGGAACTAATCTTATTTGAAATATCCAATAGGTCACTAGACTGCATTTTGCTAGCTTTTGCTTTAAGGATTTTCTTAATATTCTAGTTGGAGGTTAGCGATCAGTAAAGAATGAAATAAAGAATATTAAGAAATAACAATAGATTCAGGAGAAATGACATAATATATTTTCACTTTTTTTTTTCTGTTTTTTCTTTGCTTCTCGGCTCCCCTGCCTGTCCAAGCAGGCAACCGACAAGTTAGGTCAGCTAGTAAAGAAAGTACATACAATTATCATGATTGGCTATAATACACAATATAATAATACACAAAAATTACAATAATTTGAATTGAATTGAGGACCAAAAAAGAAATATTCATTGGCCAGGAGGAATCTATTATATATTTATATCATTTGAATCCAAAACACTACTAAGCATTGGACCTGCCACTACCATGGAGTTGGTTCAAATATGCCTCTCACAGGGCTAACCCTACCATCATGTGGGATGATTTGCGAATTGGCCGTGGATAAACATCAAAACCAATTGAAATCACTGAAAGTTACCAGAAATTGTTTGAACGATAGCTTGACAAAACAAGACTAAAAGATATGAGTGGTAATGGAAAGAATAATAACAATAATGGAATCAATTTCGTTCAGGTGAATGCCGCAAGAGAAATGTTTCTTAGCAGTACTAGATCAAGGTATCCTAAAAGAATTGATTCCAAAACTGCTGTTGGTGGCAATGGCGAACAAGGAGAGGAAAAAAGAAGCATAATGATGCAATTACCACAGGCTAACATCAGCATTCCTGCTAAGTCTCATGAAGGTCGTTGTCATAATCCTCAATGTCTGCATTGTGGCTCGGTCATCATCCCAGCACCAGCAGCTTCACTACCAATCAATGATTCTCCTTCGATATCAATAAACCATTGGGAAATTTTCACTACAAGGAATCCAATATTAAACGCACAAGAAATTGATTATTATGAAGAAAAATTAAATTTGCCTTTACCAGAAATGATATTTGGTAAGAATCAAGTCAGAATTAGAAATAGTGAACACAATTGGGAAATTATTTTCAATTCAATTGATGCTTTGAATAGTGTATCTAAAATTGGTTGTGATCCATCAAAATTATTAAAAGTGGCCCATTCTAATAAGTGGCTACTGAAGAAGAAATCTATAACTGAAGAAGAACATGTTACTAAACCTTTTGATTGGACTTACACTCCATCATATTTAGGTACGGAACCACCCACTAATAAGTATAGATTTACGAAATCTAGTCAACAAATGCCAATTAAAAAATTAAAACAACAAGATACGATATTATTTTTCGATGATGTGATTTTATATGAAGATGAATTGGCGGATAATGGGATATCAGTTTTGCAAGTTAAAATTCGTGTGATGGAGCATCGATTATTATTGTTGTGCCGTTTTTTTTTGCGGATAGATAATGTAATTTTCAGAATCAAAGATGTTCGAATCTTTATTGAATTTTCAACGGGGGTGATACTAAGAGACGTTAAGCATCAAGAAGATAGTTATGATAATGTTTATATGAAAGTTTTGGGACTCAGTGATAAGGATCCTAGATTGTACTTGCGGGATAGTAATTGGGTTAGTTCCCACTTACCTACGGTGTATCATGAAGTTGAAGAAATAGTATTGCAATAAAAAATAGTATTTATCCTTTGATTAGTTGTTGTGGCACGTTTTCTCTAGCTCCACTGTTCGCCGATAAGAATTATTATGTGATATGGCTTGAATTTTCGGTTCCACGCAATCGCCACATGCATGAAAAATAATATAAAAATCAGACAGATTGCGTTTGACAATAAACGTACCATTAAAAGTAAACTATTTGAGATTGTCCATCCATTGTGTTTTTTTGCAATTGATGATAAAAATAGAGGAATACCATGTATTAGGAATTACGTACACACTTCAAAAACAAATCAATTGCCGATATAATATATGATAGCTAAAAATAGCAAGCACGGCGAATCTGATAACAATTATTTAGATTCTGTTTCGTCCAAGAACTTTATTTACAAATCAAGTTTTAACCGAAAATCATAACCATTAGTCTATATGAAAAAAATGCTAAATATAAGATTTTAATCTCAAAAATGCTAAATGCCCAATGCCATATGCCAATTTAATGCAACCCATATACCAAAACACTCTTCACATGTCCATTGAAATCTGTTATATTCCCAGACCCAATTAGCGTTTCAGCAGCTTTACTTTCCCCCAGACAATCATCAGTTTCAAACATTGCCAATTGATACCCATGGTCATCGTTTTTACTAATCAATTGTGCTTCCTCTATGAATCTGTCCTTAGTAAATCCAACTGCCTCATTGCTGAAACAATAGATTTCATCATGAACCACGTTTCTTCTGAAACCGAAGTTCCCTCCCTTTGCTACGAACATGATAACGTCAACTTCATTAACCGATTCTTCGTGTTTGCAATTGGAGCATATTTCTTCCTGATAGATTGTTGATGCTCCAAACAACAAGTAGAGACCTTTAGTTATGCCAAAGTACATTTATTCTCCTATTTTATATTAGATTGTAGTTTGTTTTTCTTGTTGGTTCAGGTGGGCTCCATATGGTATTTTATATATTTTATTTTATCCATGGATTAGTTTTTGTATTGCTGTTTCTGTCCTTTGGAGAAAAATAACAAAAAACCATTCATGGGAAGAGAAGCACGAATATTAATGGATAGTGGTAGATACTGAGAGGTGGTAGCTTAATGTCGGTAGATATTACTAAAGATTGGCGATATATTGGCATATGCATAGTAACAAACTACTAACAAAGTGCAAGGATCCTCGATAAAACCTCAATACAATTTTTGCCCACTAACTTGCAACATCGTTAAGTGAAAAAATACCATCTCAAATGAAAGAAAAGATCCATAATGCTATTAAAAATATAAGAGCTATGCATTTTAGTTTTGTTTCAATTGGATATTTGTAGTTAAAAACAAATGGGTGCCTACATCACACATTAACACAAAAGCTTTATTGGCAAGTTATCGGGATGTAATTTTTGAAGGTGACAAATTAGGATTTGAACGCACCCACTGCCAATCGTTTCATGTTGTTAGCTAACCACCATAAAACGGTACGCAACATTTACGCTCAACAGGTGGAAGACTATGATCAACAACAACCACCAAACGTAACGACTATAATTAAGTTAAATATCTATGATGATCTCCTCGAAAAAAAGTTTGCTATATTCTCCAAGCTCCCACCGTTTTCATCAGTTCTCGAATTGATATCAGGGTGAAAGAATTAATCAAGCAAAAATTTATGTGCAGCACGAACTTCCACAAAATCAATATGTGCTTCTTTAACTGCCGCTTCTGCAACTTCGCCGTATCTTTTAACATGTTCCTTGATCTCTTCTTTGGTCAATGCTGTCAACGGATTGTCCAACTTTTCAGCCAATTCCTTACTCTTCAGAGAAACATAATTATCTGATGATAATTTGAACTTGATTCCTTCCTTGGTAGCAACCTCAACAGCTGCTAACCTCCCTAAAGCATATTGTTGAAGTTGTAGGTCACTGGGAACATGATTATCAGTGGCTCGAAACCGAGTCGATGGAGCAAGCACAAGTCGGCTTTGTAAAGTGACTGAGCTATTGAGTTTGATTAACTTGAATGAATTGGAAGTCTTCAAATCAGTTATGGTCATTTTTGTTATTGTTTTTAGAATAATTCCAATATATTTGCGACAAAATAGATATCAGAGTATTTCGACAAGGCGATTTTTTCCAAATTTAATATATGAATACTGAGAAAAGTAATTAGTAGTGTCTCCTAAACGAATGAGGGATTCCGTGCAATTTCATCGCTTCCCGTTTGAAAGAGGTCAGTTCACCATCAGCATCATCATTTATCCATCCATCGAATCATTACCACTGAGCAAATTTCAGGACACCTACCGGCTAGTGTCACTGTTTGGAGTACTTTATGGTAAACCATTATTCATCATCTTAGGATGTGGGATGGCTATATTATCCACGTCATACATATAAAATGCCGTTTTATTCCCCATCGTGGGTATTATCATAATAACCCCGACAGATCAGATAGTATGAAAGCAGTATTAATATATTCCTACTACTGCTGTTTATGGCCCATTAATTTTCATTCATATGAAATCCAAGCAATCCAAATTTAGGTGATTGTGAGTATTATAGAAATTTTGGAACAATCAAAAGCCGGTACAACGTCATCGAGACCCAAAGCTGAACCGCCGATCAAATTACAGATTTGGCAGAGAAGGGCGATCCTCTAGTTCAGCATGGTGGAAGCATAGAGACTGTGTTTAAGAATGAACACACGAAAGAAATAACAACAAGCAAATCAACTGCTTACGAAAGTGCCGCGGGTGAGGCATCGTTTAATGATGTCATTGCAAACACGATGTCTCGATTCAAAAACAAAACCCCAAAGTGATGAATCGATAAAACAAGACCAAGAAAACGATGTCCTCTTAGAATTAATGAAACAGTTCTCACTCGGCGGAAAAGGTGCTGAGGATGAAGCTGACTTAACCACACAATTAATGGAAATGGTTTCTAAGCTAACCACAAAAGAGATGCTTTACGAGCCAATGAAAAACTTGGCTGATTGGTATTCTAAACGGATCTCTGAAAATAAGGACAAGATAACTACTGATGAATTGGCGCGATACAATAATCAGCTCAAGTATGTCAACGAGATTGTTAGAATTTGAGATAATTATATTTCTTAGCATTCAATTGTTATATACATGATTGACCCCCATCTTCCCTTACGACCCTTATAAAACATCACATAAATCATAAAAAAAGCATATCATTATATTGATCTCATTAACTTAAGCTGATGGCAATGGGGATAACAAAGAGAACAAGTTTGGCTTTGCACTAGTATTTTCCCAGCCTAAGTATAACATGGAAGGAATCCAACAGTAGTCACCAATAGTCTTGGAATTGTCCAATATCTTGACGATTCTTTCTTTGATTCTTCACTTAAGGTAGCCATTTTTATTTATTTTTACTTTTGCTTATTTCTTTCTATTTATATCAAGTTTGAAGGTTTTTACTTTTTTTTCATCAAAATTTTTCAACTGGCGGCGGTGACATTAGAAGCCGGGGGCTGAAGTGCAGACACACCTAGAATTGTTCCCATAAACTCCAACTCAGAGAAGGACAACAGTAAATAAAATTTCAATCCTTAGTCCAATACTAAGTAAGCAATAAAATATAATATTATATAAAGCAAAAATGATATAGTGTAAAAATTATTAATATAGCAATAACACCAAAACAGAATGAGCTTAGTGTTAATGGAAGCTTCTTAGATTAGTTACATCAAGAAGTGCCGGCTTCTCCTAACTTTGGGATCATCCTCTTCTACCACTACCTCCAGTTCAATAGCTCTTAGATTCTCAATATCATCGCGAGTATCAAATTTGGATGCCCCAATTATCGAATGACTGAAGTCAATAAGATAAAATTTTTGCCGGTTGAAAAATATGTTTCTCATAGAGATATCGCCATGAGCGATGCCAAGGTTCTTCAAGAGTTGCAATTGATAAAATCCTTTTGTGAAATCATCAGTGGTCACTGGTTTCTCATTCTTGAGTCGTTCAGTAGCAATGTAAAAACCATCATATTTAATCAGACCTTTTTCACGAATATTGAGACTTCCACTGGAAATGACAGTGGGGATATTGATTTTTTCGCTATCCCTGGCTAATTTATTATATTTGATAATCGCCTCATAGGCACCCACTTCTCGGTCGAACAAGTCCAGCGCGTATCGGAGTACTTCTTCATATGTCTGAAACAGTTCACTATCATACTTACTGTATTGATTATAAAAGTAGGTCTGAAGGGTCCAAAAATCATAAATTTTGATAACAATTTCAGCATTGCCGTCGAGACGCTCGGCAGAAGCATCAAACCACTTTACAAAATTTGATTTACTCATGGAAATCACTTCACTTGTATGGGAATCGCCACTCTGTAATACCTCATAGACCATATTTTCGTTATAACTAGTAAATTGGCGGCTTTTTCCAATATCTTTTTCACCAAAGACATTTTTCGCTTGTTTGCTAGACTCTTTTTTGGACTTTTCAATTTCCTCTTCCAGTTTCTGTACCTTCTTGAATAACATTCCCAATTTAGCTGTAATGCGTCCTTTCTCGACTTCGCTCAACTTCTCGTCAGAGAGACCTTGCAAAACACTGTACAAGACTAGCGCTTTAGTGGTGACATCACTAGAATCATAGGTGACCTTTTTATGACTTAGTCTAATGAATTCATCTGACTCCTCAAATTGATCTAGTTGAATAAAGATGGTGGTGAGAAAGTCAGTAATCAATGCCTTGTCAACTTTATTAGTAAGCATTTGAGAAAATACCTGCATCAAAAGTCGTTTCTCTCCGATGTTCAAGTCTTCTTCGGTCATCGTAGGCAAACTCGGCTTTTTTACTTCAACTGTAACTAAAGCTAAATAATTCATCTTTACTTTCCCATTTTGTTGAACAGTCAAAATCTCTTTACCATAGAGGTAATCGGGTTCTGACTTAAAGTTCCCCTTTCTTACCTCTGGCCCATACGCTTCTTGCAGATTAACTTCTCCTTGAGCTTTGCTGCTCCATCGGAATTCATCACGACCGTAAGAGTTTAAAACTTTCTCGGTTGGAAGGAGAACAGAAGTATAGTAAATTTGATCTATAATACCCTCCCTTGATGTAGCATCGTACCGTTTAATGGAATTTGGAAGGCTAAAAAGAAGGTCTTCCAAATCATCTACTGTAATTTTTTCGTTCAAAAACGATTCAACCGTGTTAATAATGGTATCTTGCGCAATTTCATTCCATTTGACCTTAAAGTCTGTGTGCATGATTCTAGTCAAGTTATTAGAAGTGGCCCGAGATGTGCCAGAATTTTTAAATGAATTTGTCAGATCTTCATCACTCACACTACTATCTGATATGCCCCTATTGGCGCTGGAAATGCTTAGGGGGAGTTCCACATTGTATAACGGGAAAGACAAAATTAATTCTGGGCTGCATTGAATAAAGAAACGCCGGTAAGGGGAACTCAGTGAAAGTATCTTTCTTCTGAATAAGACGAAATCATTAGGTGTTAACGATTGGGAGACAGTTTTGAAATCAGTTATCTTAAGACGGGTAAGAAACGCTGCGACGCATCCCTCAGCCATTTGACGTAATTTTAGAGGTAGCCCATTAGTAAACTCTTCTGAAACAACCGGGCGTTGTAATTGCAATTGTCTGTCACTGGTAGTACTACCAGCTGGGTCTGACATTGTTTGAATTATGTTAGCAGGAAGATAAAATAAGAAGAAAAGGAATAAGCAAAACAATTTCAGGAGGGCCTGTGCGGTGTTTTATTTTTTTCAATTTGAAATGAGGCGTCCCTCATTAGTCAAAATTCTTTAGTTGTGAGCAAGAGCTGTTCTTGTTCTAAATGGATTTTCGCGTTGACGGCTGGGTAAGCCACTTATGATTATGCCGGAAATGCCAAATATTTTGCGAACAAAAATACGAATTCTCTCTATGGTGAAAATTAGTTATTCAACACAACTATTAGTTCCAATGGTTTACTTTTAGTAGCTTTTGAGGTTATTTTTCTACAGTCGATAACACAACAAATGTTAAATTTTTCTGATCTTCACTATTAGTCACAACAGCCAGGTCAGTCGCATAGATGGATAGATAGATAAGTAAATCCCATAGAGAATTAAAAAAAGACCAAAAGTCATTTTGATTGACTCTCCATCATACGAAAAATTTCTTTCCAAACTAATGGACCTCCACATTTTAGAACCCTTTCTGTAATTAAAACACTACTTTATCAACTTCAAAGCAAACTACTGAAAAATCTCAAAGCTGTAAAAATATACGTTCTCAAGAGTAACTGGAGTCCAAATCAATTATCGTCACAGCCCGTTATCCATCCAAAATTGCCAAGCTTAATATCCTCTACATTCGCCAAATTCGTAAATACCCTAACATTTCTGGCGATATTAACTCGTGAAATTCGATCTTCTTAATATTAGGTAAAAAAAATCTTAGCAAATTCTCCAATTTAAACTTTACTTCCCAAACATCCAACCTCTTCTCCCTTAGTTCAATTCTATTTAGATCTTCTAGGAATTTATTGATATTACAATCGCAAATAGTAATGTTATTTCATAGGCGATGTAGGGTTAAAACTCGTTTCAATTAAAGTTAACTAGTTAGTGACGGTACCCAGAAGAATATATATGAAAAAATCAGGTACAACAAATCTCTGATGAGGTACAACTCTAATAAAACTTATTAATTCATATATCAACGAAACATTTGAAACTACAGCCAAATTGTCAATGAGAAACAACTTGACGTTAGGGAAATTACGTCGAGCATGGTACCTTTCCAGGATCGAATTCAATATTATCGGGCCGACAAGTAATAATCCACAAATTCATTCCTCTAATGCTAACCGAGATTTTAAATTAATTATATTAGTTTAAAATTAAATATTAAATTCTTAATAAATTTCATTTTCCGCTGCATATTGAGATAGCTGGGAAATAAGTTGGGGATTTTCAAGTCTGCCAATTGGCACCAATATGTTGACTACTGATTAATTTAGTCAGCGGATTTAAGATTATCCAATATGCATCGTCTGCAATAGCAATTGAGAATGGAAATTGTGATTAAGAATATAGAATTTAAGATTATGCTAAATGCTTTAAAAATTCTTTCTATGCTTTCTCCTTAGTTTCACTAATTGCATGGTCATAAATCGCCCATGTGTTATAACCCCAATTATCATAAGCGTAGAAAGTATCTCTATCATATGGCGTTAAAGGTAAACCATTCTTCAATCGATAATGGATATCCGGATTAGAAGTATATACTCTACCAATTGGAACCAAACTTCTATCATTAGCATTCATAGCTTCTTTATTATGACCAAACCCACCAGCATTCAAGATTGTTCCTTGAAAGATCTCATGAACAAACTAGTTACTGCCATGAATGTCATGTTTTTCTCTATCTTCAGTCCCATTAATTCTAGGCTAAACAATACTCAAGTATCCAAACCGACCGTAGTTCTTTCTACTTTGCTCAAGTTGGTCGACAATGTAACCATAAGTGACAATTGGATGCGAAGTAGCTAAATACCCTTTGAACCAACCAAGAGTTCCCCAAGGCGACAATTTAACGGCTAATTTCTTAATTCCAGCTTTATTAATCATCTCATAAATAACCTCAAAGAAATTTAGGTTAACTTTCTCAGGTTATCTTTAATGCATTGTAACCGAATCGCAATTCAGCCAAATATGGAAAGTGTGTTGAGACTGCGCCACGGCCATGAAATAGGGTTGTATTTTCTACCCAAGTTTGAACAATTCTGAATTTCTTCAATGAAAGCTGAAAATTATATATATATACATTATTGTGTAACAAAAAAATATTAAGTATGTATGGAAAAAATGAGGTCGTACCCGGATTCGAACCGGGGTTGTTCGGAAGTTTCGATCGATCAAAACCGAAAGTGATAACCACTACACTATACAACCATTTTTTGAGAAAAAAAATTCTTATTTTTTAGCTATCTCATAACTGAGACCGGGTACCCCTCGTATTCTGAGACCTACATAGAAATTGTTTGAACCAATTAAATCAATTAAATATCATGACCATGATTGACTTATTTGGATTCGCATCATGAGCAAAAGCTTGGACTGATTTAGCCTGTCAATTGGGAGTGAATCAGGTAAATTTGTTGAACTGTAACTATCTGTTAGCATTTGATTTGCTATTTCCTTTTTCGGTGGCCTACTTTCATAAGTTTCAAGGTAGCCATTTTCATTATAACGACGCACAGTTTCTGCTCTTCATGGTTTCCTTCAAATGTGTCTCATTTGATCAGTGGGTGACTTGATATTGGCTTTTCTTATTGAATTTAGTAGTCAAGCAACCGTGTTATTTTTGAATTCTTTTGGAAATACATACAGAATATGTTAAACATTCTTTTCCTTCCTGCACTAAATCTTGATGTAGCTGTATAAACTGTGGTTTCCCTTGTAATGTTTACATGGCTTTCACTGTTGAGATTTCCTGTGTAGATTGAGGAATTCGGGTTGGAAATTGATGTTTGAATACGGTTAATTCTAGAAGATATAACATCATTGTTTGCTTTGCAGGTATTCTATAAGTATCGCTACGCTTAGGTTCATTATTGTTCCTTCACTAGTGACATCAATCACAGATTCATCACAAGAATTATCAATTTAGTGGATAGAATTCTTAATGTCAAAACGTTGTTCTCGGAATTCTTTCATTTAGTGTTCAGTTTGTCATAGGTGGTTAATTCAAAAATATAGCTTCATTAATAAATATCTTAAAATGGGTAACTTCTGGAACTGAAAGAATTAGCAATAATAATAATGGCTTAGCATAAGTGATAAGTGAATTCAGTTTCTATTGGCCCAATAATATACACAAAATTGCCAATATCATCTTCACTTAAAACAAATCATGTTTTTGGAAACGGTTCAGTTAAGTAGTAAGTGATTGATTCCAGAATAGCAGCTACAAAATAAATTTCTTTTAAATATTGAACGAGTTCTTCACGGAATCTTTAAGTTCAATTGTAATTAATTAGCTTATTAATTTATTAATAGAAATCTGAAAAGAGGAATGAGGGGGAACCACTTATCATTCTAACAGGAGAACAAAGTAGCAGGATCTCTGCAACGCACCGCGGCGAAATATGTTGCTACAGACTCACATACGTATTTTCATGCCACAATAATATATAATAATACATATCATTAAAATCCGCGAAAAAGTGGGGAATTAGTCAAATTTCGCTCAGTTTAGTCTTGTAAAAAGCTAAGCAATAGCCAATTATCACTAGGATTATTGAGGTTTGAAAAAGCGCCTCGAAGATAACCAATAAGCACATCATTAATAACATTATCAAAATCATCGTTGAATTCCTCATACGCTTCTCTTGCTGAGTTTGGAATTATAGCTCTCAAATTTTCAACAGAATCATAGACAAGTGTTTGATCGATTGCCGGTAAAGTTAAATTGAAATGTTCATCATGCTCAATGAAAGTGTCGTCAAAAATGACGTTTCCCAAACCATAATTGAAATTTTCGATTTGGTCAATCATTGGATTTTCCTCAAAAACACTCATATCATTACAGTAGCTAGACGGTCTAGTTTCCATCCTAGCTGGCTCGCTGAAAATTTGGGAACGAGCAGCGGTCATAGAACTATTAACCCTTCTTGAATCTTCAAGTTGATTCTGAATATCTAGTAAATCAACAGGTTCAATGTTGGCTGCTTCTTTTAATGTGTCCCTCTCTTCAGCTTCATCAACTTCAGAACTTGTCCGAGCATTGCAATAACCACTTGCAGTTAATTCGTTCATTGATTCTTGCAATTTGCAGTGACTTTTATCAAACGTAGCCATTATTTGATAGGACAAACTAATTATAGCTATCAAGTTGAAGGATAAACTAAGGAACTGGATCCATATCTTGATGTGATGACCAGAGTAAGGAAACCAGAATGCCATTTGGGCGATGTTGAAGTGGCAACTGCTGAGGTGCGCAGTTGCGCAGGTCCACATGCATTATCTTTAGAGGGTACCAGTTCAGTAACGGAACGTAGCGAAAAGCTTATATTCGCTATCAGCATTAATTGCAATTAGTTCATATCACGTTCTCACTGTTTTGGCGATACACATTCCACAGTTTATTTCAGTTAATGAAGCTCGCATTATCCATTTAATCCTGGTAAAATGCAGTTCAAGTTAATAAAACCGGGGTAGGTTTGTCTAGTCAGTGGAAATTAATTCAACATATGTAGGGGATCAAAAATTGTTGGGATTGATATCCTTATTCAGATGCAATCACAGCTGGTGAGCTTTATTTTTTTTTTGTCACAAGAAAATTATACACCAATATTTTGAGCTAGATCTTCACATGATCTACAAGCAACTGTATTTTTTTTATTTTATTTTATGCTGTGCTTTTTTTTCCCCTAGTCTCTGCTCGAGCTTCGATCTGATTTCCCCGATCAAAATTTCAATCAAGTATGTATGTATGGGGTAATTTGCAACCGAACGATGTCGCTTTAATGGAGTTGGCCACTAAGAAAACGAGAGATAATGAATGCAATATCAAGACCATCATCATCATCTGAATATATATATATATATATATATATATATATATATATTTATATTTGATTAATTAATGGGCCGGCAATCAGTTAAATGACTCTCTATATATATAATCTTATGGCTTCGAATCGCTGTCGAGTAGCTAGCTATACTGACAGATCTGCGACCCGATGCACGATGATGTCGCACGATAGCCTAAAATATTCAAAAATGTTTTTACCCAAATCTGGAAACCGCACGTCCTTTCCCAACTAACATTCATACCAACCAACAATTTGGAGTTAGTTAGATCTGCTGTTGATTCTTAATTTTTCATATGAGCAGCGTGACTTCGAGGAAGACTCGGTATGCAAAATATTGGATATATCAAGAAATGGTGATGGAACATTGGCAAAACAAATTGCCATCTCCAAGTTTTCCAAGAGCCAGTGATAACTGAAATATCAGTGCTGTTGTTGTTAATTGTTGGCTATTTCGAGTAAATTGACAGAGAGGCTGCTTTTGAAAAGTTTCACCCAGCCTTTTCCTCAAAGCCTTTATGGCCTACCTGCAGAAACAGGATACACTCCGTCATGAAAAGAAATTACAGACTTTCGAAATATTTACATGTGCAATTCAACAATTTCAACAATTAACATGCATGCACGTGTATATTTGCCTGATAAAATTAATGAAATAATTAAAACATATATAACCAACAAGAAATCCTGGGGCAGAGCAATAATATTATGATGAAAGAAAATTCACTGGATAACAACAATCAGTAAATTATTCGTTCATTCCTTGATTGCTTGATTGCTTGATTCCTTGATTCATTCATTCATCAGAAAAAAAATGTTCAACCAAACTGATAATGAAACTCTCTTGAGGTTGAATCAATCTCAAGTGGTGAAGATATCTCTGGTAGCTGCTGTGCTTGCTCTTACATTAATCTTTTTGAATTTCAATAAAAAGACAAGATCGTTTCTTGTTTTCTGCTGGGCTTGTTTTTTCAAACCAAGTAACAAAAAATCTAAGAACCATCAAGCTAATTTGGAGAGCTTCTACAAGACCCAGGCGTCTATTTATGATACCACTAGAGAAGTTTTGCTTCAGGGTCGTGAAAATGCATTGAAGCTTGCTTTGGCTCATGTCAATAGATCAAAAAAACTTGTCTGGGTTGATATTGGTGGTGGTACTGGCTTAAACATTGAAAGAATGTCGGAAGTGACAAATTTACAAAAAACTTTCAAAGCGGTTTATTTGATCGATTTATCGCCTTCATTATGTAACATTGCCGAGGAAAGAGTCACCAGAAATGGTTGGAAAAATGTGTTTGTTGTTTGTTCTGACGCCTGCGATTTCAAGATCCCATATGACGAAGCAGATTTAATTACTTTTTCATACTCTTTATCAATGATCCCGCCATATTATTCTGCCATTGACCACGCTGCTAAATTATTAAACAAAAACGATGGTATTATCTGCTCAATTGATTTCGGGGTCCAATCTAGAGCCAATGCCATTGGAAGAATTAACACCCTTGGTGGCCAAGTTAATCGTCACGTCCCATGGTTATTCCGTACTTTTTGGAGAATATGGTTTGAATTCGATAAAGTTTTCCTAGATCCTTCAAGAAGAGAATATTTGGAATATAGATTTGGTACCATTAAGTCAATCAATTGTTACAACTATACCTTGGGCAAAATCCCTTATTATATTTGGATCGGTACTAACAAACAATACGATGGTCAATTACTCAACAGAATTAATCAATTGGCTACTGAATCACCGTATTTAGCACCAATTGATAACAAACAAGCACCAATCAGTAAAGCTCTTGAAGCTGCTTTGGAGAACTCTAAAAAAGGGTTACCTTACCCATCTTTGTTCTATCAAAAAGAAATTTGGAGAGTTTATTACGATGAATTAAGTGATCATTATGAACAATTTAAGAATCAATACATTTACGCATTCACTTGGGAAGATCCAAGAGAAGACGCTAAAATTCTTAGGTTAACTTCTAAAGATACCGTTTTGGCTATTACTTCTGCTGCTGATAACATTTTATCATATGCCTCATTACCTGATCCACCAAGAAGAATTCATGGTGTTGATTTGAACCCTTGTCAAGGTCATTTAGCTGAATTAAAATTAGCATCATTGAGAGCTTTAACATATGAAGAAACTTGGAAATTATTTGGTGAAGGTAGATTTGAAGATTTCCAAGAACTATTATTGACGAAATTAGCACCACATTTATCTTCAAATGCATTCCAATACTGGATGGATAAAGGTCCAAAAGCATTTGAAAAAGTTGGATTATATGACACTGGTTCAACTAGATGGGCTTTAAGATTGGCTAAATGGGTTTTCGCTGCTACTGGATTATCCAGACAAATTGAAAGACTTTGTAATGCTAGAACTTTGAAAGAACAACGTGAAATTTGGGACAAATCAATTAGACCTGTGCTTTTCAGTTTCATTGTTGGAAGAGTGTTTGTTGGTAATCCAATTTTCCTTTGGAAAGCTTTAGGTGTGCCAGCCAATCAAGCTAAGATGATGGGTGAATCAGTTATTCAATATGTCATCGATACTTTGGATCCAATCGTTGGTAGATCATTAATTTCCACCGATAATTATTTCTACTATTTAACATTGAAAGGTCATTATAGAAAAGATAATTGTCCAGATTATTTAACTAAGACTGGGTTTAAACAATTGAAAGGTGAAAAATTGGATGGTATAAGGTTACACACTGATACTTTAAATGATGTTTTTGCTAGGTTAGCAAAGAAGACAATTAGTGTTGCTGTGATAATGGACCATATGGATTGGTTTGATCCTGACGGCCAAGACGCTAACGATGAAATTGATGCCATTTATGGCGCATTGTGTAATAATGGGAGAGTTTTGTTAAGATCTGCTGCTCAAGTGCCTTGGTACATCAAAAATTTTGAAGATCGTGGGTTTGAATGTAAAGCGGCAGGAACTAGAGTCTCCGGAACTAGTATTGATAGAGTTAATATGTACGCTTCTACGTGGGTCTGTACAAAGAGAGGCAAGGACCGACAAATGAGTTCACTTGAATTGGATAAATAAAAATAGAATAAAATAAAATTAAGTAAATATATTCTACAGCAAGCTATTTTGTGATTTATTTATTTGTTTTTTTCATTTATTTACTAAATTAGTTATTATTTTTTTACGATTAGATTATCTTGTGGTTTTTTCTTTAATTTGGTAATTTTAGGTCTTGTAAGATTTGAACCACTTTCTCAGAATCGAAGATTCGTTGTTCAAAAGAGGTAGCAGAAGGCAACATTCTAAGTAAATTATAGATGTTATCAGTAACAAACGGTGTAGTCTCCCCTTCAAAATCAACTTCTTCATTGTCGCCTTCACCTTCTTCGTCATTCATTTGTAAAGGATCATAATCGTCATTGTCATTAAATAAACTACCAGCAGTTTCATTGTCCGCGACATTACCATCATCTTTTTTGCTATTGTTCTCTTTAGCTTCTTTTTGTCTGGCAAATCCATAGTTTTCTCGATCGTCATCGTTTTCATCATCGGAGGAATCAAAATTTTCTAACAAGTTTTCATTCTTAATCTTCCTGCTGAGCCCTCTAGAAATTGGATCTGGCTTATACAATATAGAATTAATATTATCGTTATAATCTGTCATCTTCGTGAATAAATTATTAGTGTTGACATTGACTTCCATCTCAGTGATTATATTCAATCCATCATATTCTTTGAAAATTTGGCTGAAAATGTGAAATTTCCCATCTTCAGGGAAAACTTCCTTGTATCGTGATTGCAAGCTGTCAATTGATGACATATTGCCATTATATAATTCATACCTCAAGAATAATTTGAATAATTTCTTGAGGCATCGCTTCGATTTTCCGGTGTTAGCTTTGATCAAATTATTCAAAAATATTTCAAATAATGATTTAATGTTAATGTAATCATTAACTAATATTAAAAATTTGAAGTATTCAATGAAAAATGGAAAATTCTTGTAATCTTGAAGATCCAAATTTCTCATTCCAGTGTCAAAAATTTTAAGGGCAATTTTCGTACCACTTTGCTGCACAGATGAAGTGTTGTATTCAAAAAGAGCTTCTTCATAGTAGATGTGCCAGCTTAAACTTTTGAAATTTTTTCTGGCATCCTTAAAAATGTTTCGTGCCGTTCCTTTCTTAATCGCTCGTTTGGCGATCTTGATGTAATTGATATATACTGAGGTGACTAATCTTTCAAGTTTAGCCTTGTTTAGCTCAAGATTCACTAAATAGTGTTTATTCTTATAAAATGCAACTTGATTTGTGAACTTTTTGGAATCAATTTCGTCGCTGCCTCGCTGCTTATCCTCGTCGCCATCTTCTTCGTCCTCATCGTCGTCATCGTCTTCTTCGCGCTTTCGTTTCCCCTTAGATTGAGATTTCACCCTCTTGTCCACTTCCTTCTTTAAAAAATCTTCATCAACGATAATTTGATCATATTGATTGATCAAATTTTCCAATAAGGAATCAAACGCTCCAGAAATCTTATGCGTTTCATTAGTTTTCTCATATAATTCTGCCAACAAATAAGTCAAACTAGTGGAAAACGGACAAAGTGTAATTCCGTCTTTCAATACTTCTATTATCTCCTGCAATGCCTCTTTATTGCTATTATCATCTTTTGCTACCTGCAATTTAAATTGAATATAATCATACCATATTTCAGGGTAGAATGGATATTTTTGCAACGTTTTCGAATATGCGAAATTGATTCTAGCATTCGAAAACTTTTTATTACCAATATTCAACTTATTTTGCTTTTCCAAATTGATCCACACCTTGAAAGCTTGAACAAAAGCAGTTTCATCATCATTGGCAATTATAGTCTTTGTGATATTATTAAATTGCCTGTACCACTGTCTAGCCGCCATATAATTTGGACTTAAATCAGAAATATTTTTCCTTGAATTTGGATTGTTGGTAGAGTTTTCAAATTGGGTGTATTGCTCCCATAATTCCTCCAACTTATGTGACGGAATAACGACACATTGTTTATAAACTTTCCTTTTCAATTCTAATTTCAGTTGCTCTTCCCATTGAGAGATCGGTTTCCACTGTTCAATGAAATCCAAGTATTCTTGCCATATTATACCAGACTCTAAATCAATTCCAATATTGTTTATTCTCAATGCTATCTCATAACTTTGCATAATGGTTTCTCTGGCCTCTTGACCCCCAGTGACAATATCATTCTTCTTACGCACGTAGCTAATATAAGATTGCCATAAATTAACGTTATATCCTTTACTTAAACAGCGAGTGTACAATGCCTCAATTCTCTCATTTTCATTCCTTGAGGTCTCATAATTAATATAACTCAAGTAAATATCGGGGTCACTAGGGAAAATCTTCAAGAATTTCTCATAGTGCTCTCTCACTTCTTCAGGAGTGCTATCGAATTGTGACTTCGTGATTAATTCTCTCCAAGATTTCAAGTCTCTTGGATTATCTTCGATTAAAGCCTTCAATTTTTCAAGAGGGGCAAGTTTATCGAATTCTTGGATTTTCTCAAACGTTGATGCTTTTGTGGGGAGTATTGCTTGGTCCGGGGCCGGTAGTGGTGTAGCTGAGGGACTCAATGACTCGTTAGACATTTTCGCCTATTTTAATGTAGTTATTGATGGATCATTCAAAGGTGGGAATTATTTTTCAGAGGATATTTATTGTGATTATATTGTTTGGAAATTTAGGAGATGCCCTCGGAAATGAATTTCTCAGGTGACTTTGCCCCTCGACTGCACGTAAAAACAAAAATATTTCACTTTTACCTGTAAAAGAAAAAGATATTGAAGAAAACAGATATAAAAAGAAGGAACTACTTTTTAATAATACGTTAGGATGGCGCCAAAACGATCACAGCAAAAGAAGAAGCCAGTAGCAACACAGCGGAAGAATTCGCGTGTTGTAACGTTAAAATTCAAGGCAGCTGAAAACATTCGAAAGTTTGAAGCGATAATCCTTCAATTAGAATCATCAGCAGAACCAAGTTTAGCAAGTAGTCCACTTTTAAATTCAGAGACTGGAGGAGGTCTTGAAGCGATCCCCCCTATTCTGGATACCGCTACGCCAATTCCTATTGCTCCTAAGAAAGGTGGTTCTAAAGGAGCTGCCAGAATAGTTGGAGGAGCCAACGGTAGTGCTAATAATAGAAGATTGCCAGTGGGTACTTCACCTGGGCCAGGAGGTGAAGAAGAAGGAGGAGGAACAGGAACCGGGGGAGGAAATGCCAGTGGGAGTGCTGGTATGAGATTGAATAATAATATTAATCCTAAGAATCTCCCGATGAATAGCAATAGTAGTACTGCTTTCACATTAGATAAAACTAAGAAGCTGGTCCGAAAATGGAGTAAAAAGCCGAGAGAAGTTAAATCATTTACTGGGTACAAGATGAATTTTAAGCTATGGATGGGAGACGAAAAGTCCGATTTTAAAGATGAAAAGGATAAAGATTCTAGTGGTAGTAAAGCTGATAAAACGGAAGTTAAGCCTAAAATTGAAGAAGCAGCACTTGATAGTATTAAATCTACTCCCGAGCCAATTGCAACATAATTTTGATAATAAAAGTCTATTATCTAATGTTAGATATTACTAATTTAGGGGAGGCCTATGTTTACTGAGTTTCACTATGTTTAAACTATGTCTAACTTATATATATGTTAAACTCTGTCGAGCAGGTTACCTAAGCCTCAATATTAACAATAGCATCCCAATTGGGATGAAAAAGCTTAATCCCCTAAATTAACTTTTGCTTATGAATTTCGACGATACGTGTACAAATAAAAATAGCAACAGATATACCAGAAATAACCGAGAGGAGACATGTGGTCTAACAAATATATATTATGTGACGAATGTATGGTTAGGTATATTTTAAGACGGATCAACGAACTCTTTGGTTATTGTAGCATATCTGAGCCATCTTGCGAAACTTAATTATCCCGCAAGAAATAATTTTCCTTTTCTGCGAATTATCCATATACTGCTTGCCATTGTTAATGCAATTTATTATTAATAGATATTACGAGTAAAAAAGATTTTCCATCAAAAAGAGCCTTCAACAACCTACAAAGCCAAGAAGATAATGGAGAGGCTGAAGGAACGATGACCATATGGTTTCTTGTTAGATCGTAAATACTTGTAGAAGTAACTTGGCGAATGGGGCAGCAGAAATATTTATAAATTATTTCATTGAAAAAATTCATTTTATGTTATTACTAGGGCAAAGGAACGGATTTGCGATTGTTTATATCAAAGAACCTGACAGGGGGAAGCAGGTGCATTCCTAACATGGATGACGATTAACGAAGATCCTTGGGGCTGCCCACAACAATAGATCCTTGATTTATAATCCATGAAATGAAACGTGATTGGCTGTTTTCCGATTCTATAAATAAACAGTATCTGTGGTTGGCTTGGCTTGCTTGCTTGCTTATCTTGTAACTAATTCTAATAACTGAAGGTTTCAAAATAGGAGTTGAAGGATGTTTGGAATTGTTACTATTCTCTGGTGTAAGGCTATATATTAATTAACTGCAGGCCAGTCACCCTACTCTCGGAGAACATTTGTTGTAAAATGTTTATTTTTTTACTAAACGGGGCGACTAAGACACAACAACATGTAGACTCATGCATGTGTAAACACACTAATTACTTATTTTATAAACTGCCGAGATCAAATTTCAACCAACATCATTTTTTGTGTGTGCCTTGAAATCCCTTGGTAAAAAAAGAAGTAAAAGGTTATTAATTAATTGAAGTGAATATATATATTACGTGTTTTCATCATCTAATTTCTTTCCTACTTTTGTGTTTTTTTAAATTTGTTTCTATTCTCCCTTTTTTTTTATATTTTTTTTTTACGCCTGATTTTCCAGTCATTAATTAACAACAATAACCAAACCATAGGTGATATTGACACAACTCAAACCACAAAGCACATACAATAGTCATCAGAATAGACGTTCAAAGTATTTGCCTTTCCTTTCATTCAAAGGACAGTCTGTATATATATATATATTCACGTCTTTCATATCAGATTTCTTACTCAATCTAGACAATTTAATAATACTCTTTTTTATTTTTTTTTTTTGCTTATTTCAATCGTCTACACACAAACCCACAATGGAGGTACTCTGGTCAACTCTAATACTTCTTCTCTGTACTGTTGCTAATTCACGTCCAATTTTGCAAAGAAGATTTGATTACTCTCAGAAAGCATCAATTAAAGGTGTTAATTTAGGTGGATGGTTTGTTTTGGAACCATTTATTACTCCGTCCCTTTTTGAAGCATTTGGCGCTAACGTTCCGAACGATGAATGGCATTTCTGCTCTGAATTAGGTAAAGAAACTGCTAAATCTAGATTGGAGGCTCATTGGTCTTCATGGATCACCGAAAAAGATTTTTCTAACATTGCTTCGTACGGGTTGAATATGGTTAGAATACCAATTGGTTATTGGGCATTCGTTGCTTTAGATAATGATCCTTATGTCCAAGGTCAAATTCCTTACCTTGATCAAGCTCTAGCGTGGGCTAAATCTAATAATATTAAAGTTTGGATCGATTTGCATGGTGCGCCAGGTTCACAAAACGGGTTTGATAATTCTGGTCTTAGAGAAGATGCTCAAAACTTGGCTTGGTTGAAAGGAGATAATCTAAGTATCACTGAAAAGGTTATTGAATTAATTACTGCTAGATATGGTGGTGATGATTACAGTGATACTGTCATTGGTATCGAATTAGTTAATGAGCCTTTAGGTACTTACCTTGATATCGACACTATTAAACTGTACTATGAACACGGTTATGGAATCATTAGAAATCAATATAATTCAAAAACTGATATTATTCTTCATGACGCTTTCCGAACTCAAAATTATTGGGATAATTTTATGCAATTGAGTAATTATTGGGGTGTTGTTGTTGATCATCATAGATATCAGGTTTTCTCAGTTGGCGAATTACAAAGAAGTATTGGTGATCATATTTCAGTTGCTTGCGGCCAAGGTAGTCTAACTAAAACTGAATATCATTGGACTGTTACCGGTGAATGGTCAGCAGCGTTGACTGATTGCACCAAGTGGCTAAATGGTGTCGGTAGAGGTACCAGATATGATGGGACTTTTGAATCTAGTACAGTTTTGGGTAGTTGTTGGGGTAATGATGATTTTAGCAAATGGTCAAATGAAAGAAAGATTAATACTAGAAAATATATTGAAGCACAATTAGATGCTTATGACCAAGGTGCAGGTTGGATTTTTTGGAATTTAAAAACTGAAAATTCCATTGAATGGGATTTACAAAAATTAATTTATTATGGGTTGTTCCCACAACCTTTGACTGATAGACAGTACCCTGGAATTTGTGGGTACTAGAAAGGCCATCGTAATGGTTTAAACTACAGTTAGATCAATAAAATAGCAACAAAAAAAAAATGATAGGTTTTATATATTTCTTTGGCATCACACATGTTTGTTCTGTTGTGATAATTATATTATTAGTTTATTAATTTCATTTCTGGCTGTTTATAAGCAAAATAAAAATATTGTGAGTTACGTGTTAGTTCTTTTCATCGCTATGACTTTTAACAAAACTATCTTTTATCTATCGACATTATCTTCTAGGTTTTCTCTTTAAATTTGTGTGTATGCAGCAATGTATAGAAATGTAGGTAAGTAAACGCTAAAAGTCGTGAAAAATAAAGTTTGGCGGCGCATTGCAGTTGGGAAGTTGAGTTAAGGGGCATGAAATTACAATAGAAGCTGAATACTAACCTAAATGTAAGCAGAAATGGGATGAAACTCTCACATAAATCCACCAAAATTTTCGATTTTTTTCCTATTGGTAAATAGTCAAGTAAAGCAATAGCAAATGATATGTGGCGGTCAAGGTCAATCATTAAATAATTTGATTGATCAATGTGACATTCCAGACAACCAGCGTCCATGCATCAATTAATCTAATAAGACCATCGTAAATTGCTTTTTGACTGCTGCGATGGATTATGTAATTTATCCGGGGGCAAAAATACCGGGAATATAGGGTGCATTAACCTCCAATTACCCTCTCTTAATTTTATGCTGTTCATTCTAATCACACTCAACGGCAAAGCAATATTTTGAGAGAGGGAGAGAGAGGCAAAGAACTAACCGATTAGAGAATACTTTAGAATATGTTTCGATTCGCAATTGGACAAATCATTCGCAATAACCGAACATCAATCAATTTTAATGATCCGAAAATAAGGCGAAGACTCATGTATGGGGTGGGCGGGGTTGGCGCTTTTTATGTCTATAACCTTCAAGAAGCACCAATATCGCATCGAAGAAGATTTATATGTGTGAATCCCTCTATTGAGAGATATTTTGGAGACCAGACGACATATGCGATTCTCGAAGAGAACCGTGGTCATATTTTGCCGCAATCACATCCATTGACTATGAAAGTCGTCAATATTGTTTCTCGGATAATAAAATCCGGAGAGCAATTGATAGATTCCAATGACAATAATATTAGTGAGGGCAGTTTCAAAAGAGACGCGAATAACAATTTGGATTGGCAAGTTTTCATTATTCACGACCCATCAGCTGCACCTAACGCTTTCGCTGTCCCCGGTGGGAAAATCTTTGTTTACAGTTCAATATTGCCAATTTGTCAGGATGATGATGGTCTTGCCACGGTTTTATCTCACGAGATAGCCCATCAATTTGCTCGGCATTCGGCGGAGTCGATGTCCTCGAGCCCTTTCAGAATGGCTTTAATTGCATTCATTGCATTACAATTTGGTATCAACCCTGAGGGGTTAGTAGATTTGGCATTCACGTTACCTAAATCAAGAACCATGGAATCAGAGGCAGATTATATGGGGTTGATGATGATGGCAGGAGCTTGTTTTAACATTGAGAAAGTGGCAGGGTTTTGGAGAAGAATGAATTCCGCTGGTTCACCCGAGATTGAGTGGACTTCAACTCACCCAACGAATAAAACAAGAATCGCTAATATAGAACTGTGGTTGCCTGAAGCAAGAGAGAAAAGAGATGCAGGGGGTTGTAATGAAAGAATGAATAGATTCTTTGGAATATCCTCGCTATAGTTATTCGATTCATTATAAATAGTGTAAATATAGAATCTACTTACTTGCATGGTATATTAATGTTATGTTATGTAATGCTCCCGATATTATGCACGGGTGTATCCTTGCACCACAGTTTATTTTTTTACTTTTGGCGTTTTATTTATGTTTTTTTATTTTTTTTTTTTTTCTGAGAATTTTATTTGGTTGGAAATTAAAGTAAACAAAAGGAAAACAGACCTGTCAGTATAGAGAAAACAGCAAAGAATAATGAGAATTGAAGAATTAATTATCGATGGTTTCAAATCGTATGCGGCAAGAACAGTTATCAGCGGTTGGGATTCACAATTCAACGCAATTACTGGTCTTAACGGTTCTGGTAAATCAAATATCTTGGATTCTATCTGTTTTGTGCTAGGGATTTCCTCTATGTCTACCGTTCGTGCTTCCAGTTTACAAGATTTAATCTATAAAAGAGGTCAAGCTGGTGTCACTAAAGCCAGTGTAACTATCGTATTTGACAATTCAGATAAGAAAACAAGTCCAATTGGATTTGCTGATCAGCCTAAGATCTCAATAACTAGACAAATCGTCCTTGGTGGAACCTCAAAATACTTGATTAACGGTCATCGAGCTCAACAGCAAACTGTTTTACAATTATTCCAATCAGTCCAATTAAATATAAATAACCCTAATTTTTTGATTATGCAAGGGAAAATCACAAAAGTTTTAAATATGCCACCTGCTCAGATTTTGGCGTTGATCGCTGAAGCAGCAGGTACGAAATTGTTTGAAGATCGAAGAGAGAAAGCGGTTAAAACTATGGCTAAAAAGGATACTAAACTTCATGAGATCAAAAATTTGTTGTTAGAAGAGATTGAACCAAAATTGGAAAAATTAAGAAAAGAGAAACGAGCATTTTTGGAGTTTCAAAATACTCAAACAGAATTGGACAAACTTTCAAGGGTAGCTAATGCTCATGATTATAATAATTACTCTCGAAGATTTGAAGAATATGATCAGAAATTGACCAATGATACGTCTGCCATGGAGATATTGACGCAAGATATTTCTAGGTTGGAGAACGAACTTACAACGTTGAATGAAGATTTGAGAAATTTAAAAATTCAAAAAGAAAAAGAATTGAAGAAAGGCAGTAAGCTTCAAAATTTGGAGAAACTAGAAGCGGAATTGTCCAAGAAGATTGTCAGATTGGGAACTTCCAAATCTTTGAAACAAGAAAATTTGACTCAAGAAACTGGTAATTTGACGAAATCTAAAAAGAATTTGGAAAAACTAAACCAAGAAGTGTCAGCTAAACAAATCGAAATTGGTAAATCTGATCAGGAAGATGCCAAAAATCAATTGCAAGACTTCAAAAATGAAATCATTAAAAAGGAAGAACTTTTTGCATCATTACAAACTGGTGTCTCCTCAAAAGGTAGTAGTGGTGGTGGGTATATGGGTCAGTTACAAGAAGCTAAACTGAGATTTTCCAATTCCGAAGTGAAAATTGAAGAAATGAAATTGAGAAAAAATCGCCTTCGACAGGAAATTACCAATGCTCAACCGAGACTTGCCATGGCCGAAAAAGAATGTCAAGCATTCCAACAAGAAATAGATTCCCTTAGTCAAAAGCATGAACAAGCCAAATCAAATTTAACCAAGGTTGGGTTTGACCCTGAAAACTTGAAAAAATTGAAGCTGGAAGAACATCAATTAAAGCAAAAGATCTACAAATTATCGAGTGAAGTGGATTATTTTAGACGGAACTTGTCGTCTATTGAATTTTCTTATGAACGACAACACTTTGACGCTAATGCAATTAAAGGTGTAGCAGCCAGCTTGTTTACTCTTGATAAAGAAAATTTTAATAATGCTACTGCCTTGGAAGTTTCTGCTGGTGGGCGATTGTTTAACGTTGTTGTTGATAATGAGAAGACTGCATCTAAATTATTAGAGAAAGGTGGGTTACGTAAACGTGTAACGATTATCCCGTTGAATAAAATTGCTGCGCAGCTGATTAATCAAGCTACAGTTAATTTGGCAAAACAATTGTGCCCTGGTAAAGTTGAATTGGCATTAAATTTGGTTGGATATGAGGATGAAGTTGCAAGAGCTATGGAATATATCTTTGGGTCAGTGTTTATCACCAATGATCCACAAACTTCCAAGGCAATTACTTTTAATCCTAAGATTAGAGCAAGAAGTGTTACACTTGATGGTGATGTTTATGACCCTCAGGGGACTTTATCTGGAGGTAGTAGAAAACAATCAACGTCAATATTAGTTACTATTCAAAAACACAACCAGTTAAATCAAGAATTACAGATTTTGCAAACTCAAGCTAACGAATTGAAAATGAAAATTTCTCAAGAAGAACAGTTGACTCATCAAACAATGGCATTACAAAAAGAAGTTAGTTTGACCAATCATTCTTTAGAGTTAGCTACGAAAAAATTAGAAACTAGTTCAAGTAATCAAACGATCTTGAAGAATGAATCGAATTTGAAAGAAATGGAACAATTAGAAGCCAAGATTGCTCAGGAAGTTGAATTACAACAACAATTCAAAACTGAACTTCTGAGTATTGAAAAGGATATGCAAGAATTTGAAGCTAATAAAGGTGGTAAACTTAAAGAACTTGAAAGAGATATTAAACAATCTAGAAAACAGGTTAAACAGTTGGAAGCTGAAGTTAGTGCTAAACTAAGCAAGTATCAAGATTTTCAATTTGAAATTGAAAAATTGGTTGGTGATGTTGACGCATTAGAAGAGCAAATTAAAGAGAATGAATCAGCGATTGAAGATTTACGAAAGGAATTGAAAGATACTGAAGATGAATTGGATGCTGATAACCAAGAAATTAAAGTATTGCTAGCGGAGATTGACAAAGAAAAATCTAATTTGATGGGCATTAACAAAGAGATCAATGAATTAGAGAAATTAATCAATAATAAGGGTAATCAATTGAACGATAAAAAGCTTTCAAATCAAAAATTGGGTCATGAATTGGAAAAAATCGAACATACCACGAAGAAATTAAAACATCATTTGAATGAACTTGTTGCCAAGCATGAATGGATCACTGATAATAATATCATCACTAGTATTATCCAGCAGAATCCAAACATTAACATTGAAGAATGTCGCACCCGTATCCATTACCTCACGAACAAATTCCAAGGTATGAAACGAAAAGTTAACGCTAATATTATGAGTATGATTGATAACGTTGAAAAGAAAGAATCTTCATTGAAATCGATGATTAAAACCATTGAAAAGGATAAAGCTAAAATTGAAGAAACGATAGTGACCCTAGATGAATACAAACGCGAAACTTTAGTTCAAACCTGGCAGAAAGTCAATAAGGATTTTGGTAACGTTTTTGGTGATTTATTGCCTGGCGCATTCGCTAAGCTTGTTGTCCCTGAAGGAAAAGATATCAGCGAAGGGTTGGAAATCAAAGTTATGTTGGGTAAAGTTTGGAAAGAATCTCTAGTTGAATTATCTGGTGGTCAAAGATCTTTGGTTGCATTGTCATTGATTATGGCATTACTTCAATTCAAACCTGCGCCAATGTACATTCTTGATGAAGTTGATGCTGCGTTGGATTTAAGTCACACTCAAAATATTGGTCATTTAATTAAAACTCGTTTCAAAGGGTCACAGTTCATTGTGGTGTCGTTGAAAGAAGGAATGTTTACTAATGCTAACCGGGTGTTTAGAACTAGATTCCAAGATGGTACTTCTGTTGTTAGTATTATGTGAAACTACTACACTTTGTATTTAGCAAAAGGGGAAACGGAAATATTAAAACAAAAATCTTTTGTAAGATTTTTAAATAAGCTATAGTATAATAACAACAACGGAAGAAAAAAAAATTAATAAGAGGATAACTCTCTACTCAATCAAGGCGATAGAACATCGCTCGAGTTTACTCTTCGGCGGCTTCGATTGCCTTTTGTTTCAAAATCTCTTGCTTTTCCAACATTGCTTTCTCAACTTGATCAATTTTGCTTAAAAATGCAGGTGACAATCTAATATTTCTCCCGTTCAATTTCTTGTTACCCAATTTCTTAATAGCATTATCTTGACCACGACTAGCCAAGACTTTAACCAATGCAAAAGTGTTGTCCCTCATGCCCAAATTAAATGGCCCCGTAGGTTCATTACCTTTGAAAATGTAAATGTCACATGGATCAAATTCAGCAAAGAAAGCACGTAAATCAATGTCAGTGACTTTATGGTGAAGTTTAGAAACAAAAATTGTATCCTTTGACAATCCATCAGATTTATTATTGTAGCCGCCACCATTACCACCACCAGCATTGTTGTTGTCAAACCTGTTTCTACCAAAGTTGAATCCACCAACTCTTTCTCTACCGACCCAGTCATTTCTCCCACCTCTATCGTTTCTATCATTTCTGTCATTTCTTCCTCCTCTGTCATTTCTATCATTTCTACCACCTCTCTTATCATTTCTATTATATCTGTTTTCACCCCCACCTTGATACGGAGGACCAGATCTACCACCATTGAATGAACTGTTGTTGTTATTGTTACCTCCAGATCTGTTAGAACCAAACGATCTGTTAGAATCATAAGAACGGTTAGTAGCGTCACCGTAAGGTTTGCCGCCGCCGTTACGATCACCGCGATCATTAGGCATTCCGTGAGGTTTGTGGTTTTGTCCATCTCTTGGTTTGAATGGTGAACGACCACCCCCTCTATCATATCTGTCATATCTCCCATTTCGGTCACCTCTTGGTGGACCATCATTTCTTCCATTATTTCTGAACTATAAAATAAATGTTAGTAAACTAAGATAGCATTAAATACAAAGGTAAAATACAAACTCCTAACATGGCTCTTGAACGTTTGACATATTTGTTATCTGGAGAATAAGGAGTGTACAATTTTAATCTAACATCTCTCCCGTTCAATTGTTTCCCATCTAGTTCTTTAATTGCAGCAGCTGCATTTTCATGATCAATAAATTCTGCGAACGCGAATCCCAATGGCATTCTTTGATTGTCGCGCGAGACCCGAATGGTGTTAGATGGAATAGTAACTGAGGTTCTTTAATAAGTGAATGTTAGTAGAGTGCGAAGCGCTAAGCGCCAGGTCCAAGCCAAAGCCAAACTGGGACCAGAAACAAACTGGCAAATCTTCAGTGATACTTACAATTTGAAATCCTTAAAGAAAAAAGCCAAGTCATCTTCAGTGGTTCCATAATCAAGTTTGGAGATATAAATTTTTCGAATTGGTTGTTCATCATTTTCAGCGTTATGTTCATGATGATCGTAGTCTTCACCCTGCTGATGTTGTTGATTAGCGCCGACTTCTGATGCTGATAAATTCAAATTATCGATCTCATCAGCAAGAGAATTTTGAGCAACGTCGCCACCAGCGTCAGACATTGCTAAGAGAGGACAAGAACAGATGGATTAAATGAAATTAAATTAAAAAAAAAAAGATTTGGGGGTAGCGGGTAGGGGCTGACACAAATTTAACCAACAAGAAAGAAGAAAAATTCAGAAAACTAGGAGGGGCAGGGGCGACCGCCGCTATTAAATAGGAAAATTACCAGCAGAAAATCTAAACAGCCAAAAAAGAAAATAAAGAGAAAAAAATAAACGAGGAATGACAAGTTACGTAAATGGAACCAGTCAAGTTGGGAACGAGTAAATCTGATTGGGGAGACAAAAAAAAAACAAGCAAAAACACCAGGGGCAAGTAAGTTAAGTAAAGTAAAGTGGGATGTTGACAGGCACATGCAGCTGCAACGAACCAATTGGCTGGGTCCTTAAACCGGTGTGCGGTAGCCGTGGCGAGGCCCGGCCGGGCAGCACCTAACTAAACTGCCATAGTTAGCCGTCGATCTGGTTGTTGTTGATACCAGAGACTGGACAGCTTGTAGACAACTTGCGGACAACTTGCGGACAACTTACTTGGATTGCGGTTACCTGCTACAACCAATCAGCAATTTGGATCTTTACTTTACTCTGGTTGAGGAAACGAGAAAATATCTGGGAGGTCAGCTTCGATTCCATAATATCTCTACCATTGGTTGCACCACCATAATCATTGTTATTCATTAAAAAGTAACTTCATTTATTAAAAATACATTTGTTACACTTATTTAGCAGCTTTTTCTTTTCTAGCAGCGGCAAGAGCTTTAGCAGTACCGTGTAAAGCATGTTTGAAGTTTCTCTTGAATTTAGAATCAACACCTTTCAAAGATGGGTATCTGTAGGTCTTTGGCTTCTTGATCCCGTTTCTGTGAGCTTTTCTAGTTTGGTTGTGAGCAGTATGATTCTTTGATTTAGCCATTGTGCTATAAATGTTAGTAAAAACCGGTGTTCAATAAGTTGCAAATTGATGAATTCAGATTCAGCGCGGCTTCTCTGGTTCTACTACCAAAAAGACAACAACGCAACACATTTGCAATGTCTTGAGTCTAGGTGCTTCCTCGATTCGTCCGTCGTCTGTCGGTTCGTTGTGTTATAATCCCTTTTCTTGCAGGCTCTGGTCAAACGAAAATTCTCAAAACATTATCAAGTCCCACAATCACAATACTGACAATAATTTTTGGCAATGTCCATACGCTGGAATTCTCTGAATTTGTCTGAATTGATCCAAATATTTTCACTTATACGTACTATTATTTTTGCTTACTAGTATATAGAAACAGTAACTTTTTAACTAACTAGTGGATGAATATTTTTATCAATTTTGAGACGAAAAAATGGCTGACAATCGGGCCTTCCAAATGCAGAAAACGCAGTCAAAAATATTTGAATAGCACGTGAATAAAACTAGGGCACACATTAAATACCGCCCAATAAATAGATCTAATAGCCATGTCACATGATTAATGCGATAACATGCAACTCTTCCAGATTACGTTTACGTAATCGTACAGTAATTTGCCAATTTAAGAAACCGTCGGTCTAATTCATATGAGTAAAAAAAAAATTTTAGACAGCATTTTAGTCTGAGTGTTGCCTTTTTTTTTTTTTATTTTTTTATTTTTTTTTTTTTATTAATTGTTTATCTATTATATCATATTGGCTTCTTTGAAGACATTCTCCAAATACTCTCCCAGAGGCACAGAAGACGAATCTCAAAGTAGCTTTATTGTTTTGGATCTTCTTGAAATGATAGATCCACCTTCTCATTTACGTATTGCGTTATCTGGTATAACGGGGTCCATCAGGTAAGTTTGCAAGAAAAATCTAGATCGATAAGCAGCAATGTCTTGCTAGGTATTAATACGACTTCTAGTTTCGCATGTTGGATAGTGCTTTTAATTCCACAATTAATTGAACAATGGAAATTGAAATCTGCAGACGGCATCTCATTTGGTTGTGTGTTGATTTGGTTCTTAGGAGATATCTGCAATTTAATTGGTGCGATATGGGCAAAGTTGTTAACGCCAGTGATATTATTAGCCATTTGGTTTTTGATCATCGATGGATCGTTGATTGTATCTTATGTTTATTATAAGTACATCTTCCATAAAAGACACAAGATTGTTCATGTTACAATTGATGAAAATTCAGCTTTGTTAGACAGCGAAGAATCCCTTGGTGCGACCACCACCATCACTTCAGGAAGAAGAAGATCAAGTGTCAAATCAAGAAGGGATTCATTATCTTCATTAGTGATTGCGTCTAATCATTGGGGGATCTTTAAGAAATATGTCTTACCAATTGCATTTGTATCATTGGCAGGGGTTGTTGGCTACCTATTCTCTGCAGCACCAATTGATGCTCCAGATGGCGAATTACCTCAATTTCCAGATGATAATAGCTTAGAATTTGGTCCCCAATTGTTTGGATACCTTTCAGCAATTTGTTATTTGGGAGCTCGCATCCCACAAATTGTTCACAACCACAAAAGAAAATCGGTTTATGGGTTAAGCTTATTGTTTTTCTTATTTTCCACTTTTGGAAATTTAACCTATGGTTTACAAATTATCTTTTATCGATCAGATTTTGATTATCTTTCATTAAATGCTCCTTGGTTAATAGGATCTCTAGGAGCAATCTTGGAAGATTCAATTATTTTCATTCAATTTTTCATTTATGAAGATCATTCTCATGATAACGAGGTGATTGAAGTAATCGAATAGGCATAATAATTAAAAGGATAGTAATTAATAATAATTCCCAAAAAAAAGTAATTATATATATATTTTAAGGACACTCTTTATTATTATATAATTTTTTTATATATATTATTGTACATTAGAGTTCATGATTTGCCTTCCTTTTGTAATCTTTCCTTTTCCATCATTTCTTTCTCTTTTTTACTTTTTGGGCCCGGTTTACTTCTATATTTTTTAACTAATTTCCCAGCTTTATTAATATATTTTCCAGGTTCAGGGGCAATGCCTTTATAATTAGGACCTTCTTCAACCAATGGCCCCCAATAAATGAAAAACCCATCTTGAGTAACTGCTCTCGTTTCTTCCCAATATAATTCTGCATCATCTATAAATGGATCATTTCTATCATATTTACCAATCTTTCTGTTATTAGCAGCAATCATTTTTTTAATTTTAGCCTCAGATTCTTTTATATTCTCTAAGTCATTTTGTTCTTGCTGTAATTCAAGTTGTTGTTTCAAATGCTCTTGTTTTTCTCGTTGAACTTTCAACTGATTTTTCTTAAATTCTTTCAATAATTCATTATCTCCAGCAATGTTCAATCCATCTGCAATATTATTACTCTCTTCACCATCATCAAATAAGTCATCCTTTAAAGCATCCAACGCAAACGTAGCATTGGGGTGAATAGTCTTAAACCCATATTTATCTTCAGCTAATTTCATAACATTAACAATGACTTGACCATTAACTAATCCATTATACCCATTAGCATCAGCCTTATTCAATGGGACTTCTAAAATAAGTGGGATCTCTGCATTTTTTCTCGCATTAGCTTCAAATTCTTCATCTTCATCAGCACCTTCAACCTCAATATCCTTGTCGATGTCATCATCTTCTTCATCCTCGTCTTCATCATCTTCGTCAATTTCAATAATTTCCAGCGCATCCCCATATTCTTCGTCAGGTTTATTGTCATTCAATAATGCGCTTACCTTTGGTAATTTACTTGCGTTATTTTCAATTTTCACGAGTGTTGGAGGTGGTAAAGTAGCTTGTGGCTTGTCAACAACTTGTCTTGGTCTCTCAATGTCAATCAATGGATTGGTAGTCTCCACAGGAGCAGGCGTTGGCGTTGCTGAAGGGAGTGCGATTTTCTTCTTTTTATTATTATTACTTGTATTATTATTACCACTATTATTATTATTATTATTATTATTATTATTATTATTATTATTATTATTATTATTATTATTATTATTATTATTATTGTTGTTGTTGTTGTTATTATTATTATTATTTTTTGGCTTTCTAGCAATTGCTTTCTTCCCTGGTGGTGGGGTATCTGGTTTAGCTTTAATTTCAGCACCTTTTGGTAATAAAATCTTTTGATTAGGTCCAAGGTTCATCGGTGGTATCGCTGGCATTGGTGCAACTGCAAAAGAACCAGTACCGGGAGTTCCTGATTTCTTTGATTTAGTATTATTACTAGAACTCACTTTCAGGTTATTACTAGTTGCTGGCTTTGCTCCCTCCTCTTTAGCTTTAGGCTTTCTTTGTCTCTTTGGTTTGTTTGGGTCATCATTCGCCTTCCGTTTTGCCTTTGGTTTCTTTGGTTTGGCGTCCTTTTCATTGAGAACCACAGGCTCCTGCTTCTTAGTATTACTGGTATTGGGTTTGCTTTTGTTGTCGTTATTGTTGCCGTTGTTGATGTCAATGCTGCTCTCGTTCACAAGGATATCGGCCAAAGTGATAGGTTTCATATGTAAACCCAGCAGCAGTTGTTGTTTCTGCTGTTTCTGCTGCTGCGGCTTCTGCTGTTGTTTCTGCTGTGATTTCTGCTGTTGTTTCAGATGTTGTTTCTGTGGCGGCTTGTTGGAAAACACCTCCAAGTCGTCATCGTCATCATCATTCACAATGGACGACAATGATATTCGTCCTGGTGTTGATGGAGGCAGCGATGTGATTTGCGCTTGGGGTGGAGTTGGCGTAGGTTCTGGCTCGCCAGGAGCAGTATTAGCCAAAAGCGACGATATACTGACCATTTCTAAAAACAGTTAATAAAATATATCCATTGTTGAAATAAACTTTGTCATTTTTTGTTACTTACTTGGTCCCATGGTGATGGTTTTAGTTGTTTGTGCTCGTTTGATAATCGTTTTAGCGAAGAAGGAAATATTTCAATTCGAAATTCAAAATAAAAAAAACAAGCTTAGATGCATTCCTGAGCAGGGCTGCACCACGTACCCACCAAATGGAAACTAACTACAACTGGCAATGCACTACCACTAATCAAACAAAGAGCACAATTTAGATAATAGTATAAAATATAATATATATAGAAAAAGAAACAACAAGCATTACCGTAAAATTTCATAAACCAAACTAGAATATTAAAAGAGGCGATTAACTAATCTCTTCAATTGAATCGGAACGTAAAAGCAAAGTGCCAACCAAAGTTTAAACAAATTCATCAAAATTTCAATAATAATTAAATTAGGATCATAAGAACTAACAAGTGAGGTATCGACTTTGTCAGTAGCAACAGCAGTGACATTAGAAGGTTTCTTGATTGGGGAGACATTATTGACTAAAGTCTGATCAGTCAATTCTTGTTGTGGTTCCTGTTGTTGTTGTTGTTGTTGTTGTTGTTGTTGTTGTTGTTGTTGTTGTTGTTGTTGTTGTTGTTGTTGTTGTTGTTGTTGTTGTTGTTGTTGTTGTTGTTGTTGTTGTTGTTGTTGTTGTTGTTGTT